>JANTOP010036004.1:0-25631 GCA_027564815.1 Symmerus nobilis | reverse complement strand
TTTGATGGCCATTTATAATTAAACCTTTTAATATTTTTCAATAAAAAAATTCCTAAACGATCTTTATTGTCTATACTTTAAGATGATATATTGATATTATAAAAAAGTTTAGTAGTTTTTGTAAAAAAAAATCCGGAAAATGACCTATTTTTTCGCGCTACAACTGGTGCGATCCCCTTAACGAAAGTTTTCGATTCCATTTAAATTTATTTATTGGGTCATACAAAAGCTTTGACAATGAATAAAATTATATTTTAATTAGAAGCTTAGGATAAGCTTTCGGAAGTTTCTTAAAACCCTTTTCACACCATTTACAATTTTTATGACGTTAAATTATTTGGATTGAAATATGATTTTAAAACGTTTAAATTTTAAAACCGAAATATGAAAATTTCGTCCAATTTATAATTGTCCATTAAACTTTTTAACAAAAATTTCGGATTTCATTTAAATTTAATTATTGGGAGAAAAATTCGAATCGATACTGCCTCAAATAATATTTTAATTAAAAGCTTTCGATGAGGTGATGAGGCTTTTTCGGAAAATCTTAATTTTAACTGATTTTATATTATTAGATCTCAGAAAACAAGACTTCAAATACCACATATCTTTCCCTGATCGGAAGAGTTCCCAGATACGTTGGCCATAGGCCAGATTTTGAGACTTTTTTGTAGCACCTCTCATTTTCCCTTCATAATTCAATCTATAGTTGTTAAAAAAAATTCGTAAAATGATTGAAAGTATTTAAATAAAATAATTTGAGTTAGCAATTTGAAGTTAGCAATCAATGGGTTACGATTTTCTTTACAATTCAGGCCTTCCACGCATTAGACTGCACGACATTGCTAAGTAAACTAGATATTCTGTATTGCATACTTTTAAGGTTTCAGGATCAACAACTGTTTTAAGGATCAACAGGGAATGCGAACCTTAATTCAACGTTGAGAATGAAAATTTAGAATTTCGATTTACAATAAGATATCGTGACCTGCAATCTTATCTTCCAATAAATTGGTTATTTCACGAGATGTATAATATGTTGCAGGCTCATTATTTTTGTAGTAAATTTTAACAATTTCTATACCCTCCGAATCTATGAATTTTTTAATGATTATTTGCCACACATTTCTGAACAGAAATGTCAATTTTTGCGGAAATCAGGGAGTACTATTAGATTGATGGCCTTTTGTATTGAAAACCTTCCTTCTACGAAGACGTATTTGGTGGCAAGAGAAACTAATTTGTATTTAATTTACAATAATTATGAGTACAATATATAATGCTTAGTGACTCTCAACTAGCAATTCAAAGTATATTGGAAAATAACCAATTATTTTTTCCTTTCTTATTAAAGTGTTTTATTTATGGTAAAATAGGTTCCAAAAAGGTGGAAAATTATTTAAAAACTGCAAAATATGTGAAAAAAAGTGATAACAAAATAAGCCCAAAGGCCTTTAAATACGTATAATGGATTCATTGATTACCAGTTCTTTAATATAATTGCCCACTAATAATATTTTTTTACCTAAGAATCCGCGCCCTAATTATCATACATATTACCAAACTATATAGATTTACGTGGGATTTGCTACCCTTTTTGCATAACAATGAGTATCTGTGATCTATACCATAAAAATACCCTGGTAATTCTTCAGCTAGAGCTTGAACTCCTAGGCTTTGAAGGATGCAAAATCCAATCGATATAAAGAAACTTTCTTCAGAAAAGTCGATTTGCAAAGGTATTAAATTACATCACCTCAAACAACATCTATCATTGGATTTTTATTTGTTCCTTATTAAATTATCAGTAATATCTTGTATAGGTAAATACAAATTGAGATCAGAGATCTACACAAAATATTATATTATAAAATTAAAAAAAAAGCCCATCATTCTTATAAGTAAATAAATATCAATAAAATTAATAAGTATTTTGAATGGTCGGTCAGTCGGTAAATATTGTAGGTATACTTGTATATATGTAGAAGAGATCCCTAAATGGATTGTAGTTAGAAAATGAAGAACAATAACTCATAAATCATCCAGTTAATATTGAATGTGTGGATAAATATCTCATATTGCGCGCGTAAAGAGTGCGATTTTTTTTACCATCGCTTATAGTGTTGTAAAATCGTGTGTATAGCACGATTATAATTTTTGCCAAGTGGATTAGAAGATTATGCCGCCTTTACCATATCTATCTTTATTTTTCTATATACAATTTACAGGAAGAGAAATAAAATTGTAAGGGTCAGACCATGATCAGGAAATACGTATCGAATTTTTGTCGCCGCCGTAATTTAAATAAATTGACCAGATTTAATCATTGTAAGCACGGAACGGACTTTTATTCTAATAGAATCAAGAAACTACTCTTCGAAAGTCAAGTTCTTCTTTCAATATTGAAAAATTTATTTAAAGTCGTTTGTTAATGAAATAAAAAAATTATTCTGGAGTCATTATAAGCTCGAGTTGATTGAAATAAGAAAATAATTCTTAAATTAATCGAGAAATAAATAATTGATTTTAGAACTTACATCTGTAATCAAATGATGTTCTTTTGATTTAACCGTATAATCTTACTATTTTGATTTAATTGAAATGTGTACAGGTACACACAAATTTTTAAAACAACTTTCTTAAAATAAGAACTGTTTTCTTCACGTATATAACAATTTTATTGAAAACCAAAACATATTTCTAGAATCAATCAAATTATTATTATTTATAGAAAATTTATTGGATCCCTGATACTAGTTTCCTTGATACACTAGTTTCCTAGGCATACCTTCAAAAAACAATAATATTTGATTGTTATAAGAAATTTGTGATCATTTCTAATCATATTTTTGAATGTTTTCATGATCGAATTAAGAAGTATTTTGATTAAAATAAATTATTTTTCGATTATTTTAATAATATTTCATTTATTTGTATAATGCAAAAAAACTATTACCCTAGTAATAGATAGGCTAATGGTACGATGCTAGTTTTACCTCCTCGTAGTGAGAAAGTGAACAAATGGTATCGAGTAAAAGGACTAACAATTCTCTGGATAAACCACCACGCAATAGGTACGTTCTTTAAAAATTCCCGATGAGAAGTTCTATATGGGTTTCAATAATTTACATATAAAAAAAATACAACGTTAACCCACTTATTTATATAGAGTTTTTCTAAAGAAGTTGTATTTTTTTTTATATGTAAGTTATTGAAACCCATATAGAACTTTTCATCGCGAATTTTTAAAGAACGTACTTAATGTTAAAAAATAATCACACCTGGAATCTCGTTTCTGGTTTGACTAGAATTTATAGGAGACTTGGATCCGAAAACTATTGTCTGGGATTTTAGGAAATTCAAAAACGAGTCATGATGAGTTAATCTATTTAATTATAACAAAATTTGCACCTGTATTTCTTGTTCGTCAGCCTGATCTATGCTTTCTCGATACCGATTATTTTTCTTCGCGATGAAAGAGATTTTTAAAGATTATTTGGCATCAACTATAACAAATGGAAAGCCAGTTTGGAAGTGTTTCGAGAGTAACTATAATAGTCTATATCGACCTTCATTCTAACGTTGAGGCCATTTAGGAAATAGGATGGGATTAAATCATTACAACTTTTAATATTTTAAATACCAATTTAAGAAATTAATTTAAGAAGTTAATTTAAGAAATTTTTAAGCTCAAAAAGGGTCAAAATTATTTAAAAATATTATATTTGTGACCGAACATACTAGGTGGATCAAAAAGTCTGGAATAATCCTAAGAGATGGCGTTAGTATGCACCAATGTGAACCCATGTGAACCATTCATAAAAAGATTCACCCTTCATTAGACATCTGTCAAAATTTCAGCCATTTACGCTGCCAAAATGGCTGTCAAAATTTCAGCCAAATGTTTACGCATTTAGAAGTTATAGCAGTGAGAAACAACCAACCTCCGTGTTTTTTCCATAACGGAAAATTCTGAGTTTAGTGTTTTAATTAAATACTATTATTTACGCAAGAAAACGACAACCGAGACCAAAGCCAAGCTAGATAAGTATTATCCGCACTCTGTACCGTCGATGAAGATGATTCAAAAATGGGTTTCTGACTTTCGCTGTGACCGTACAAGCACAGATAACGCTGGACGATCTGTACGCCCAAAAGACGTCAGTAAACAGAATTGCTCTTTGTTAGAGACTCATTGCCCAACAAGATTTTCGCGACAGCAAATAACCTGCCATTACCCTGGAGATACCCTTTGGCCTACCCTGCTATTTTTTTCGAAGTTTAAACAAAGAGCAAACAAAAAGTAGTCCTATACTTCGACTACGGAAAATGAAATATCAACTGTTCAAACTGATTCTCATCAATTCATAAATAATGATAGCTTGGATGAATGTTCATCCTCGTCAGGCCGTTTCTTGTGCTATATTGGGGACAATGATATCCCATCCCGTCCAACTATAATATGGTTTTTAATAACTCAAGTTCTTCAACTACAAGTACTGATTTGAATGAAAATGTAGATAGTGATCACCATGTAGATAGTATATTCAGGGACAATCTAAAAACACACTGATTGATCACTGTTATTGGTCACGAAAAATCAGAGATATATCACTATGTGCCGGGTTAAATCATCGTAGCCGCGCCGCCCCGATGGGTACGATGATTTAACCCTGCACATAGTCATATACCTCTGATTTTTATGTGACCAATAACAGTGATCAATCTATATTTAAAATATGCTATCCACATGCGACATTTCTTAGTTGTTCACATACGATAATCCCCTGGCTATCCGCATGCGATAATCTATTGGATACCCCAATACGATAAGCAATTAGCTATCCGCATGCGATAATCCATTAGCTCTCCTTATTCGATAATCCATTTGCAATCCGGATGAGATAATCCATTGGCTAACCATTAGCCACAAGCCATTGAATATTCGCGTGCGATCTTCCATTGGACATCGATTTGAGAGTGGCAAAAGGAGTCCGTTCGTGTATTCTTTTGGTTACCTTTTGGCACTTTTTAAGCATTACGGATAGTTGCATTGCGATAAGCCATAGGATAGTTATTGGATACTCATATTGCTTGTTGGGTTGTTTTTCTATTATGATATTCTTCATAATGAATTGTGTAATTTTTATGAATCTTAACATACATATGAGTTTAGACATCTTAGCATAGACAATAGTCAGCTACCATTGCTCCATCGAAATTACAAGATATAAGAATTCTATGAATTAATCGAAAAAAAAGGAAAAGGGAACTAAGCCTCAATCTGTCTATTTCTTATGGAAAATCGTCGAGAAAATTAAATGGCAGGAAACTGGCCAATTAAAGATGGGCGAATAAAACAAAAATTTCATAATTTGAGATAAAAGTTAAATATTATTTATCTGTTAATTTCCTCATCAAAAATATAGGTAGGCTTGGTCCAGCCACCTATTATCTGTATTTCCGTACGACAAGAATAAAAAGTTCTGAAATTAAGAATATAACGATTAGGTCGAGAAAAATTAGTCTTAAATTCAGAATACAATTTAAATTTTAAATTTAAGCAGTAAGTTTCTAAAACTTAGAATATAATGATCAAATCAAAAGCAAAACTATCTGAAATTAAGAGCATAACGATTAAAACCAGAAGATTTGAATCAATTCACGACAGTGGCGTGCGGTCAACATCTCCATAAGGTGTGCAGAATTTTATGATATCATAAGCGTTTGCTTTATTCAAGATAACATTACTCAGTACTATTACTAAAGTTGATGCCGACTATTTTCTTCGGCCGGAAAAAATATAAAACGCAGAAAGTTGCTTTTACAGTTCGGCAAAAATACAAAAATTAAATATTTCGGAAGAGTTGAAATTGGTATAAGAAGAATCAAATATTCGACATTTGATCCGAATTTCCCGATAATTTTCTGGATCCAAAAAAATGCAATTTTGAAGAAAGTTTTGAGGAAAAATACAAAATATTCAACAAAATAAAACTTTTCGTGCAAAAGCTTTGCAAAACTTAAAAACTTCCAGAAAGAGCTGTTTTCCAAACCATATTTTCCGTTTTAAAATATATTTTCTTGATGGCATTTCAAATTTTCCCAAAAAAAAAGATACAGAAATCTCGAAAGCTCATTGAAATCGTAAAAGCTGTTAAATTATCTAGACTATTAAAAGCGCAACGAAATCTCAAAACTATGAGCTTAATTTTTCACTTTTAATAACCTATTTTCCATCCATATAACGATCCTTTAACGAAATTAAAAATTTTCTGAAAATAAAGCTCGAAAGATCAAATTTAATTTGCCATTTTATATAATTTAGAATCTAATGTTAAGTCCATTCATTTAAATTAGATAAAATATGAAGCTAGATGCTTTCTCAATCCATTATAAATTCAAAGAAAGCTCTAACTGTGGAACTGAATTTTTTATGTTCTATTCAAGTTCTATTCTCTATCCAGATATCGGTTATTTCAAGAACAAGAAATTTCAAATTTCCCAAAAAAAAATGCTTCAATGCCTCAACTCTACAGTTGAAATTGAAAGCATAATTCATGATAATTTACCTTCAATTCAATTCAATTCATTAAACCTTTCGATTTTTCGACTTTCGATCGAAAAGATTTTAATTGTCCCCGGAGCTTTTTAATGAAATTTTCCAATTTCACTTAAATTTATTTATCGGCAGATAAAATAGCTTTGATAATGAATAATGAATATTTTAATTAAAAGCTTTGGATAAGTTCTTAGCAGTTCTAATAGCTTTTTTCATACAATTTTAAATTTCAATGGCGTTAAATTATTGGGACAGAAAATTGATTTTAAAACGTATTTTAAAACCGAAATGTAAACATTTCTTCCAGTTTTTTAATTTTCCACAGAACTTTTTACCGAAAATTTCGGATTTCAATTAAATTAAATTATATGAAGAAAAATCAGATTCCATACTGCCTAAAATAATATTTTAATTAAAAGCTTTTGGAATTTTTTTAAAGGTTTTTAAAAAAATTTCAATTTCACTGATATTAAATTATTAGAACTTTAAAATTGGTTCCGATTTTGTTGATATTTCAATTAATTAAAAAGATTATACGTAAATTAAATCTTTTATTCTGGATTTCTGAAAACCATGTTATTTCAAAAACTCTCTAAAAAGCAGAAGATTATAATTAAATCAATAAGAATTTGGATTGGCGCAAAAACAGTAGGGTAAGTGATTGATTCAATCGCAATATGATTGATTCAATCGCGCTATGATTGATTTTAACGTCCCGTGAGGGAATAAAAGAAAACCTTCACAACTTATTTCTTAGTTTGTTTATTTATTAAAACGAAATGCAAATTTTCAAGAAAACCCTAATAATTTCTTAGAAATTACGAAAATTTGGTCAGATACTATATGCAATAATGATACCATTATGGCCTTGTGCCATTCCCGTCTCATGACTATCCAATTTCGTAAATATATAATATCAATATCATGGATAAAAGCAAA
Source organism: Symmerus nobilis (assembly GCA_027564815.1). Lineage (NCBI taxonomy): Eukaryota > Metazoa > Arthropoda > Insecta > Diptera > Mycetophilidae > Symmerus > Symmerus nobilis. Next base: position 18,130 of record JANTOP010036004.1, on the reverse strand, counting down.
AAGGGAAAATAAAATCTGTATAATAACAAAAATTAAAAATAATAATGAAAATATGCTTGCAAGCGAAAAACAGATTCATTTTTATGATAAATTTTCCGTATTTCTTGCAAGAAGAAAAAAAAAACGCTGAGTATTATTACCCATCAGGAGAATTTTATGGGAAATTGGAAATTAATTTAACTTAATGCGCGATCTTTTGTTTGTTTCTCGATTTTTTTTTTTGTTACATTTTTTCCGATCCACCTCTCGAAGCTTTGTAACATTCCGCTTAAACGGATAAACTGGTTGCCCATTTTCGTACCACAATCAAAAATATTATTGTAAATTATTAACTATTTGGTTGTGAATATTATGATATCTTATATTCCATATAAGAGGAGCGAAAAGAAATTTAAAAAAAAAATCGTACACCTGAGAGTGAGGTGTGCCAACTATACGTCCAGCAACCAATAATATTCTAATAATTGACACATCGCTTTACGGACAATCCTTATACGGTTAAAATTCTTTTAATTGGTACAACAAATCTAGGGTTTACTGTACAAAATATTTATAAAGAATTTAGCCAAATGAAAGATGATAAAGATGTTTGTTTTGAGTAGAACAAATCGTTAAGGTTATAACTTTGTTTGTTTTTCCATCAAATAATCATCACTGATTAGGCAGCCTTTACCTCCATACATACCTATCAATTTCCTTGCACGCCAAGCATTTTATGTGCTGCGGTAAGAAATTATTACTGATGGAATTTCTTTCATAATAAAATTAAGATTAAAATCGTTGAAGGAATGAAAATACGTATTTTTAGAAAATACAATTTAATTTTTGTATCATCCGGTAAATATAAGGTTTTATACCTGGTCATGTTAACTCGGGGAAGTCCCCCGAATATCAGTTCTTCCCTATGGAACTAAAATCAATTACCAAAAAATCGAGTTATGGTTTGGTTATCGAACATATGGACTCTGGATCTTTAAGTGTGGATTTTACTTTAATGTAATTATAATCGATATCTTGCGGTGTTTTTTGTATATTACATTCGAGAATAGACTGGATCGCTCTTATATGAAGTGGTTTAACGAAAAGTACGTTGGTGTGGTACTTTCAATGAAAAAAATTACCAATGCTTCGTATTATTAACTAAACTAATTTTTTCCGACCTTTTCCAGGGTATTCTCGAATTTATTAAATATTAAAAATTTAGTTTTTAATTTCTTTCGAAAAGTCAAAATAATGGAGAAAGAAATCGGATACGGTGGAGACACACTCGGAAATATTCGAGAAAATATCAAGAATTTGTCGGTAAAAATTTAGAAATGGGCGGAAAAATTCGGGAGCAGAATGGATTTTCCAGGAATGTCGGAAAAGGAATGGATAAAGATGTTTGTGTTGTTGTTTCTTTGCACTTCAACAACTTCATAAATTCCTCTTTTCTCACAATTATTTCCTACTTTCCGATGCATATAATATAGAGCGGGTGTATATAATATAGTTGATGGCAGTTATCAGAAGAATTGTGAATAGAAGTTTGCTGCTCAACTTTGTTGTTTGAAATTAACAACAAAACTATTTAATATTTTTAAGGGTTTGCTTACTTCTTGTAACCCAGATATTAACAAGCTGTAAGCCGGATTAATTAGAGAGATTTTCTTGTATAAATTAATTTTCAAATCAAACCCGAAAAACGGACACTATTTATCCGTCCGATTTTGGAATTTTATAGCGTTAGATGAGTTAATTATCTCCGCCAACTTTCATGAATTTCTGCTGATTAATTCCCGAGTTATTCGCTTGGGAATTTTTTGAATCCATGGAAACCTCTATTTATTATGGATTTCTATAGCGTTTGAAGAGTTGATTATATCAACTAACTTTCATTAAATTCTGTTGATTAGTTTCTGAGCTATTCAATTAGGAATATTACGAATCCATGGAAACCCGTATTTCATATAGGATTTATATAGTATTAGATGAGTTAACTTCTAGATATATGTGGAGAAACGTATTGAACATGTCCTCAAAATTTCAGTGCGATACATTCAGTGGTTTACGAGTTATTACAATTTTAATGAGTACACGTTTTTCTCTGTTTTTTTTACGAAATCAGCCCGGACTTCAGGTAAAGTTCAATGTGAAAATTGCGGACTGTAAAGTGTTAAGTTAAGTTTCCTAAATCCATTTCAAGAGTCCCAAAGTTATCCAAATCATTTTCGACTGAATTTCTTGTCACTGTTTTCCGACAAATCCCAACCATTTTTCTTGCGAATTTATTGAATAAATCGTACCTGGACTGGCCGAAAAAATATGTGCCAGAACAGATCGATAAAAATTCAGATTCTAGGTGCTAGGACTGCTCGGAAAAAACTTCACCTGGATTGGTGGAAAAAAATTAATAGGTAGAATTCAACGAAACAACCGAATATTAAGAAATGGTCATAAAATCGAGCCATGACTGGTCGCAAAAATCAAAGAGTAAAATTGGTCGAAACAAAATTGAAAAGTAAAATTTGTCGAATAGATATCGAAGAGTAAAGCTGGTCGAGAAAAAATGGAAGAGTAAAAGTTGTCGAAAACGTGGCAGAAAACGTACTAACGAGTATCACCATCCAAATTCCGAGATTAATTTCGAGCCGAATAACCTGTGAACGTTTAACAAAATAATAAATAAAACACAAATCAAATAATTAAAATTATTTTATTTTATTATTATACAATCCATTAACAATTTTACAATCCCTGAACTCAATTGACACAATTTTATAATTTTCCAAATGATTTAAAGCAGAGATGCACAGCACCTAACACATAGGGTATTTTCATACCACCATATAAAAATGAAATTAATTATAATTAACATGGGAATTAGAGAAAACCGCAAGAAGATCGTAAAAATAAATCATTAATAATTTAATAGCTTTTTTATTTTAGAATTTGAGGAATAATAGATTAACGACAATAAAAAGCATCCCAAATTTATGGGACCATTTTCAGAAAAGAAGATTTTATTAGATGACTTGAGTATCAAGATGTGTTTAATGAAAAGGAAATGTCTATCTTCAATTTCATTTCAATTTTAAGTAAAATTTTCTAAAAAAGTTCGTTAATGATCCGAAAATAACGGTATTTCTTAAAAATATTGTATTTTACTTAAATGTTTTTTAAAATAAAGGGGGGACATACATCTAGATGACCTAATTTTGGCCGATTTTTAAGAATTTTTTTTAAGGGAAATATTAATGGAAAATGGCGGAATTATTCCACAGTCTTCTGAGAACGTCAACTACTGGAACTACTAGAGCCTGCTGTTTTGATGCTTTCAGCAAATAGGTTATTTTTTCGTCATTACTCATCTTATAATTTGTAACTAAAAATAGTTGGAAAAAAAATTCGAGAATTCAGACACTTTTCAAAAAATTTTCGGATTTTAGACAACATTTTTCAATTCTTTTGCTTCGAAAAAGTAATTTTTTTTTTAGATTTCTCAAAACTTTTATGTTCATCTAGAAAGCAATAAATATAAGTGCAAAATTTTATCGTGATTGATGAAGAACTTTTCGAATTATAGCTTCCACCAATTTGAAAAACATAGTTTTGAGACAAATGCGATTAAAGTTTGGACTAACAGTACAAATTGTAAAGAGAAGGATCATGGGCTTAACTTGAGAAATATTTTGAATTTAATTATAAAACTTTGGTGACATATTCTTAAGATGTTATGAAAAAAAGTTGTTTTTGAAGGTTGTAAATGCATCTCCCCCTTAAATTTCATTTCAAAGTTTTTGTTCATTTTTGAAAGAGGCCTTGTAATGTCAATTTCGCGTTGATACTTTTCCAAAACTTTTTATCAACAAATTTTTTTTTATAACAATTTTCTGAAAAAAATTTTCAAAAAATTTTAATTTTTTTCTTGAAAATTATTTTTTTTAAAAAATCTCTTTTTATACTTCACCCAACATCTCCTACCTCTTTCACCGTTTCCCTTTCCAACCTTCTCATAAAAATCCTTTGGAAATTAATACTAATATTTTATTAAGGTTGACATAACAATCAAATAAATCATAATTTCAATTTTAGTATATTAATTAACTATAAAATTCAACAATTAAATATTTAAAAAGTAATTTAATTTTTATCTCATTGTCACGGCATTTCAAATTGAGATGCTTCATATAAAGTACGGAATTCTCATTTTAGGATGGTCTAGTCAAATGTTAGTCAAAACCTACATAAACTTTACCTGTATGGTTTGTATATAGGGCCTGCAAAATTACCGAATTTCGGATTTACCGGTAAACGGTAAATATTTTGAGTAAAAGCCGGGTTACCAGTAAATTACCGGTAAATCTGTTTTTAAATATAAAAAATCATGTATATAGCATATTAGTGATAGCTGGTTAAATCTGTAGCGATGGTTTAATTAGAGCATAATTGTCAATCCGTAAGAAAATGGATATTTGAGATATTTTAATAAAATTAAACTTTGAATTATGTATTTTTTTAAATCCTTGATATGTATTAGAAATCTACATAATTTGGCTATAAACCTCAGTTTACTTCAATAATCTAGCTCTTATGGGTTGAGTAGTAATAGGTGAAAAATATCTGAAAAATATCTTACATAAAAAGGGCACAAAAGGATAAATCGACTTCGTGCAAGAGGAATATGTATTTTAAAGAAAAGGTAATGTACCACAACAGTGATCACGACACACCAACGTGCCATAAAAATGCTATTCCGATGTCGGATATAAATCACTCCACCCTATTGTACATATTATTTTATTTATTAAAATGAAATAAAAGCGAGCTCTCGACCAACATTAACGTTATCTTATGTATGCTTAATTTAATTTAATATTAACAATTATTATTTTATAATTTATATGGAAATCTGCAATCAAGCAAATTAGAAAATTACCGGTAAATTAAAAAAAATACCGGTAATGAAGTTGGATGGTAAACCGGTAAACCGGTTAACCGTTTACCGGTAATGCAACGCCTATTTGTATATTATCGAAAATAAATATTATAATTTGCAAAATAATTAATCAATATTTACAAAAGTCTTAGAATAAGGAATCGTTCCTAAGAAAAATTCTAGACTGTACAAATTCGTTAGCATTTCTATAAATTTTCTTTGCTTCTCTGCTCTATTCAAATATTCATTTCCGATCCATCCTAACATCATAACTAAGTAACAATATTATTGTAAATAATATTAAGAAGATCATCTCTATAAGATGAATATATTTCATATAAGTTCTGTTCTGGACTGCATCGATTTTCTTGATGCAAATCTTATGAATGGGGCATATTTTAATAAGAATGAAATAAAAAAAACCTAAACTTAATAGCTTATTTCTTAATGGTTTTCTTGTACAATAAATATTATCGTTAGCAGAAAATGAATTGTATCAGTGATGTGAAATCGTTATTTTTCTTTTATTAAATTGGATTTGTGATTTTCACCAATAAATATTATTTACTGATCCGTTTTCTGGAAAAACTACACCGTACAAAATGTTGGAATTTAACTTAATTCATTATGTGAACGAATTTCTTTTTAATTTCAGCTTAAAACCACCACCTAAGGACGGCGTCACGAAAAGTAACCCATCGAAAAGGCATCGGGAACGATTAAATGCGGAGCTAGATTTATTAGCATCACTGCTACCATTCGAACAAAATATCCTTAGTAAATTAGATCGACTGAGTATACTTAGATTATCTGTTAGCTATTTAAGGACAAAAAGTTACTTTCAAAGTAAGTATATCCTATCAAATAAATACATTTAATTCTTGATGAACATACGTTTATTTCTAATTCCAGTATCGGATCCTTGGATTTTTTAAAAAAAAAGTTAATCCTTTTAAGGGTTTTTGGGAATATAAAATTTTTATATTTAACTACAAAGGAAATTTTAATACATTAAGATGGCTTTCTATCCTGTATATCATTCGTCTGACCATAAGGTTGCGAAATAATCTATAAATTGAAGTTAGAGGGTATACTTTTTGAAATTATAATTAGAATTGATGGTTCAAAATTTTATTCCCATCCAAAATATGTCGGGAAAAAAGAATTGTTAATTACCGTACTCCTTAATTCAAATACCAACTGTAATTTGTCTAGGGGTCAATAAATTATTACTTTCTATTATTATTTTTTTTTCCGTTCAGTTTTATTGTTTTTGTGGTTTTTCTGTAACAATATTTCTCTGTCTATCGGTCAAAAATATATAAAACTGTTATATGGTCATTCGTATCAAAAATATAATGTATCTAAATACTCGCTCCCTTTTCCGAAAAACAAATTTTAATATTCCACCCGTAAAAAGGATATATCATTATTATTATTATATTGAATAAACTACTTTAAACCATCTGTTTTTAAACAACAGTTATTATTATACATTCCTAAAACCTTATGGTTAATGTTTAAAAAAAATTTTAGAATATTAATGTATGTCTGTAGATTAAATGATATAGTTTTTATATTTTTATTTTAATTACCAGTACATTTCGAACTTTGAATAAATTTAAAATTGCGTTAAAAAGGACTTAGGTTAGTCCATGTTTTTGTCCAAAAATAAATAATTTCCAGATATGCCATATTTTCGGCTGCAATTATACCTTTTAATTAATTAAAGGATTTAAAAATGATCGAAGGCAGTTTAAGTTTAAGCTCCCAGAAAGCTTTATTTTCCGAACCTTATTTTTTATGTTTCCAAATCTATTGTCTATCTAAATGACGATCGTTTATCAAAATTTAAAATTTTCCCAAAAAAAGCTTCAAAAATATCGAAAGCTCATTGAAAGCTTAAAATGAAAATGTTATTTTAAGTAATTTAGAATCGAATTCTTGTCCAGTTCATTTAATTTAAATGAAAAAGGGAAATTTCGCAGAAAGCTTTCCTAACTATTAAAAGCATAACGAAAGCTCTGAGTTTCGAACTTAAATCTTTACGTGTAAAAATCAACTTTCTATCGAGATACCGGCCCTTTAACAAAATTAAAATTTTGAAAAAAAATTTCCTCAGAAATTCTTAGGAAAATTTCGATAAAAAATTCGATCAATTTTATTAAATTCTTCACAACTCGATTTTTTATATTATTTTAAAAATACTAATTGTGAATGGAGCCCCTGACTTTAAGATGTTGATGGATGACCTAAATTATCATCTATTTGAATCCATTTCAAAAATTGGAAATTTCATATTTTCCGGAAAATTATGAGAATTTTTCAAAAAAGTGTCAATTTTTCATTAGATACACCCTGTATCGACCCCCTAAAATCAGGGGATGAATTTTGTGGAAAAATTTGTTCCACAATTTCTTCATTTGACCCTTAGGTTTATTTTCCCGTAACCAGATTTTCTGGTCCCCAAAAAAATTTCCCGCAAAATTAAGTTATCCACAAGACAGTCCGGTTATTACCGGTTAATCTAATTTCAATGAAATATGAAATTTTCGCAAAAAGCTTATCCAAACTCTTAAAAGCACAACGAAAGCTCTAAGTTTCGAAGTGTAAAAATCAATTTTCTATCCAGTGCCCGGATTTTGTGCACATCTTTTCAACGTAATTTGTCGTTATATTCTATGTATTTACTCAACCAAATTTTATTCACCTCACTTGTTTTCAACTGGTTTAGAGCTGTTGACAAATATAATTTTTCGTTGATATAAAAATGAGTGGGGTTTAATTGGTTTAATATAGAGATGGACATTATTTATCGGAAAAATTTAACAAATGAGAATGGGGGAAATTCTGGCTACCTCTCTAAATGTCAGTTTTACAACTAATTCAAAAAATAGTTAATGAAAATTGAAAATGTTGCAAAGTATGTGCACAAAATTCGGGTACAGATACCGGCTCTTTAATAAATTTCAATTTTTTCCCAACAAAAAGCTTCAAAAATCTCTAAAGCTCATTGAAAGCTTAAAAATAAAATATCTTTCTATCATTAACTCCAAATCGAATTCCTATCCCGTTTATTTCATTTAAGTGAAATATGGAAATTTCACATAAAGCGTGTCCAAACTATTAAAAGCACAACGAAAGCTTTAAGTTCCGAACTTAATTTTTTTCGTGTAAATATCTATATCCCCTGTTTACCACGCCTATACCCATTTTACCCAAATTGCTATATGATTCACACTCAAAAAAGCTTCGTTGGTAATCACTGATCTATATTCTATCCACATAATGGCCCTCTAACAAAGTTTAAATTTTTCTCAACAAAAAGCTTCAAAAATCTCGAAAGTTCATTGAACGCTTAAAATTAAAATTTCATTTTATATAATTTGGAATTGAATTCTTATCCAGTTCATTTAATTTAAATGAAGTATGGAATTTTCGCAGAAAGCTTTTCCTAAACTATTAAAAGCAGAACGAAAGCTTTAATTTTCGAAGTTAATTTTTTACGTGTAAAAATCTATATTATATCAAAATAACAGCCCCCTAATAAAATTTATATGTTTCCCAACAAAAAGCTTCAAAAATCTCGAAAGCTCATTGAGAGCTTCAAATTAAAATGCCGTTTTATATGATTTGGAATCGAATTTTTATCCGATTCATTAAATTTTTATGAAATATTAAATTTTCGAAGAAAGCTCGTCCAAAATATTAAAAGCGCAACGAAAGCTTTAAGTTTCGAAATTAATTTTTTACGTTTCAAACATACACGATACATTCACAAAATTAAAAATTTTCTACAAAGAACTTGCTTCAAAATTCTCGAAAGCTGAAAGAATTGATTTTTTCAAGAAAGGGCAAACAAGAACAATGAATACCATCATGAAAATTTGCCTTCAATTCAATTCAATTCATTAAAGCTTTTGTAGACATTTTAATTGTCCACATCGTTTTCAACGAAAGTTTCCGATTTCATTTAAATTCATCGATCAGGAGATAAAATAGATTTGATAATGAATAAAATACTATTACAATTAAAAGCTTTGGGTGAGCTTTTGGAAGTTTCTTAAAGCTCAATTCATATAATTTGAAATTTCAATGACGTTAAATTATTAGGATAGAATATAATTTTAAAACGAATAAATTTAAAACCGAAATTCAAAATATTCGTCCAGCTTTTAATTTTTCACTGAACTTTTCAACGAAAATTTCGGATTTTATTAAAATTTAATTAAATCCCAACTGCCTAAAATAATATTTTAATTAAAAGCGTCCGATGAGCTTTTAGAACTTTCTAAAAAAAACTTTTTAAGAAAATCATTAACTTCACTGATTTTAAATTATTAGGATGGAAAATAAATTTCAAAACGTAAAAACTCTTATCCGATCTGATACCGATACTGAGATGTCAATGGAGAGTATAGATCTTAGACTAGACTGCACACCACTGTACCTAGATATGTAATAATTTAACTAAATCGCCCCAAAATACGACAATTTTTAAGTAATAAAATCTAAGAATAAAGAAATATTCATTCAGGGTAATGAAAATTTTTCTAATAAATTTCCCGGTGGCGAGCTTTCATGGAAATAGGAAAAAAATAAAATAAATTATGAGCCCCACTTTCAATAAATTATTTTATTTCGGCATATTATTTTACTGTGGTGATAATAAGGAACCTGTATCCCATCAAAGAAAAGTTCCATTGTTTTAATTACCACCAGAAAAAGTATTTTTTTTATTATTATTAATTTCAAGCAATGAGGAGAATATTATTAAAAAACATAATTTAGTATTACTTTTTACTACAATTTACCAGGCGCTCGATAAATGAAGTTAAGGGTTCATGGGACAATGTCTTTGTTTTGTGAATCCAACAAAACCATTGTTGGTGGAAGGACGTTTTCTATTTATTATGGAAGCTAATCTAGCCGGAAGTTTTTTAGTGCATTATTATGCGTAATGAAACAAAAGCCTGGTTAATTAATAAGCCACCAGAAATATATACTTTAAGTACCAGCTGTATACTAATAATAAGAATATAGTAGAGCTGTAAATAAATAAAACTCAACTAGAGGTTTTTTTTTTGACAATCAAGATAATGTATATTTTAGTATTTTAATTTATAGTATTAATTATGCTGAGGTTTAGAATTTATTAACATAATGCTCGCACAACTAGAGACTACAAATTATATTTTAGGGATAATAAAGAAAAAATTCCGACAACTATATTTTACTATTTCATATTATTATAGTTACTACTTTATTTTCATCTTAAGCTTTTCCGCTACTATACATTTATTATACTCATTTCTACTATATATTAAATTTAAAGCAAATAATAATCAGGTTAGTAGTTACTATGAACCGGAATGGAGGCTATTCATCCTAGAGGGGTTCAATTTAGGGTGTCATGTATAATGTAATGACACGGCTATCAATCTAGAGCAAGATTACATATCTCCAGAAATGTTAAGGGTACTAGATTAGTTAGGTTTATATTAACTACCATGAATTGTAGTGAAAACTGCGGGTTTGGGAATGAGTTATTACTAATTCCCTTCCGATCTCCCACACTGCAAGTTTAGAAATTATGCAGAAGTTATCACTTCTTATAATGTGAATTGAGACAACTCTCATAGCTTTCAGACCGTACATAGTCACGCTTCAATATTTAGGGAGGGGTATGGGGAATAATTAAGGGAGGGGTGAGGGTTTCAGGGTGAAAAAAAACCACTTTTTATGTGAATTTTTTTTAACTATGAATATGGATTGAGCAAATTTATTCAAACCTTTTCTACATTATCAAGTATGATTTCAACAACATTCTGTAATTTTTTTATGCGGAAAATATCGACAAACAAGCCGGTGACGGATCTTTTCCAATAACGTCTTTGGATATAGACTATTTGCGGTGTTACCTGTATCTCAGCTGGAAATTATCTGAAATCAAAACCCATTCAAATTTAGTCAAAGTATCATTAAATTCTCCCCCCAACGTTCTCTGATTAATATTTTTTCCATTTTTCAAATATTTGGTGGTCATTTAAAGTGAAAACTGATATTTTATACGAAAAATTTCACCATTTTGTAAATGGGAAATCCCCTTTATGTAAAAAAATTCTAAAACTAAACGTTGAGGGGAGGTATGTATTTATATGTCGAAAGTGTGTACCAAGATTGAAATGAATCGGTAATGTAATTTTTAAATAGCAGTGATCACGGACTTCTAAAAAGTGGTTTTGAGAAAAACGCATTTAAAGTAAAAAAATATAATTAAAGGAAAAAATTTGGATGATGTAGGTTTTATGGTTTCTGCTAAAATGATTTATAAGAAAAAACCCTCATTTTTAAAATAGCTACTTATATGATAAGCAGATATAGTTTGGGCCTCCCTATTATCAAAAACCTGGCACACACCGTTGCAATATATTTCCTAGTATTTTTTATGAATTACCAAAAAAATTGCTATCGCAAAAAAAATCGCCCTGCTGAAATTCTCGAGCGCGTCAGATAGTCAGAGCGGATGTTAAGTGAACCCGAACGCAGCTCCCATTGAAAAAACTGACGATGCAACCTCGTGACAGCTTCTTGAAAATGCAAAAAAAAATCCAATGTGACTCTGCCACTCCTTTACGTCACGCTCAAATCGTCAGATTATTGAAAAACACATTTTCAGCATGTATAATTAACCCACCATGCCTGATCGCATGCGCTCGAGTATATCCAACTATCGAATTTTTTTACTAATCTGATCGGCTGTCCTGCACCCGCTTAGATATGGTGGAGGTACTCAACAAGGGTGTAAGGTACCTCCCATATGTTAATCTGACGCGTTCGAGTAAATCCCAAATTCCCCGTTGAGCTCCCCAAACTAATATCAAGAATACGATATTCTTAAAACTTTAAACTCGACTTTTCTCGAAATCATGTTTTGAAATCCGGTGGACACGATTACTCCACCTGTAATTGATGAATAGGTTTGACATTTTTTCCTAGTATTTGTATATATATTCTCTTGTCCTTTATCCTTGCCCACTTTTTAATTTCAAAAAAATTGGAATTTATTTTAAAACCAAACCGATTCATATTTCCAATAGAGAAATGTTCCATAAGATTGATGAATTGCATCTCAATCGATCTGCATTGAGTTGGCCTCAAACTCAAACTTGAAATAAAAAAAAAAGTCGATAAACGATGTCGCCTAACGAAATTAAACGCCTTTATAGGTAAGCTTAAAATACTAAGAGCTGAAGGAAGGGTAGAATCGGCATCAATTCCATTCGAGGAAAAAACCAGTGAATGAGAAAGCGAACTGGCTTTTTGTACCACCGTTATTCTCACATTTTAGAGGACTTTTGGAAATTGCATGTTAAATATGACTTGGGTAGAGTTTTTAAATAACTCAAAATTAATATACGAAAAACTGAATACAATCTTAATCCAAATTGAAGCTTGGCTCAATTTTGGTTCTTATCTCCACTAGACTAGATAGGCAGACAATAGACAACAACGTAAATACACCAGACTTTTTTATGAAACCAGGAGTAATTGTCTCGAATGAAGAAAAATGAAAATCTGCATTTTTTGGTGGCAAATTTATTTCTGGTATTTTTTTTAATTATAATTCTGGTTAGAACATTTCTTTGTCAATAAATAAAAATTTCAATTTTTTTCCTGACAATTTAAAAAACAATTTTAAATGAGATATTTTTGAATCGAATGCGAAGGATTTTTGTGGTTAATTTTCCAAAAAAGAATTTATTCATGAAACCGACGTGTAATTTTGATTAAAAAAAAATTTTTTTTTTGAGTCATTTATTTCGTAAAGACATTTATTTATCGTAGTTTTATTTACGGGACATATTTTCCCAAATTAATTGGGGTTTGATAACGAAGTTTTTGATTTTATGACGGAAGCAAAGAACAGATTATCCTATAGTTCAAAATCGTTCAAAAAATAAATTAGAAAATTGATAGCATCCCAGAAATCGTTCCATATCGACCCCAAAACTGTCCAAAGAAAGATATCTGTGCGGAGCTAGCACTCAACAATAAGAAATCCGCTTTGGGGTAATTCTGTGTTTATTTGAAAGAACATATTGGGAATAGTTCAATGCTATATTAAGGGGGGCGATAAATGTAACCGCCTGAATTTTGACCGTTTTTCAGAGGCTTATTTAAAAGGAAAGGAATAAATGAATCATTTTTAAATTCAGTATGCTTATTCATTATATATTAAAATACAAGAATCAGATTTTTATTATTTTTTTTTTCAAAATGTCCGCCGTAGTAACGAATCTCCTGAGACCCTCGCGGCGAAAGGCATCAAATCGGCGGTATTTTTAGCTTCTGTTATAGCAATCTAAAATCAAAAATTTTGGTTTGAGCATGTTCATAAAACATGTATGTTCTAGTTGAACCAATAAAAAAACATAAAAGTCAAAAAATCGTAAATTGTCACGCCTAAAAAAAATCCGATTTTTCACCCTTTTTTCGATGGTTTTTGGGTTAATGGTAATTTTTGAATTTTTTTTTTGCATTTTTGAGGTTGACCTAGAAGCTAATACTATAGAAAAGACGTGCGCCAAATTTTAAGAATAAGAATCGGTTGAGAACTTTTTGAGTTATCTTGCCCGCCAATTTAAATAAAAAAAGTAGTTTCGAGAGAAACGCGTTTAAAGTTTTGACACACAGAAACTCTATGATTACAACGACTTACCAACTAGTCAGCGATTCCAGGGCCATACAGAAGTCCTTCAGTGCGTTCGTAGTACTCGTTTTTCTTCTTAAATAAGCCTCTGAAAAACGGTCAATATTTCAAGCGGTTACATGAATCGCCCCCCTTAATGACATAACTGCAAGATTTGAAAGGAAATTATGACGGATGGAAGATGTGGGAAATATTACAAGGAAAGATAATATGTGGGAAAGATATTTTTTAGGATTTGGTTTTGAACATTTGAACATGGGACATATTTTAAAATTTTCTCCTCGTTTTTTAGATGATATGATTTTGATTTTGATATGATATGATATGCTAAGTGGCCATATAGGTAATTTTTCTTAAATTGGTAGATGGATTTTATGATACTTTTTTAGGATGAATGAAGGATTTTTTTAGCAAACAGAATTTTTTTGAGAACTTTTCATACGAAAATATTGTTTAAGTAAAATTTTTTTAAATGAATTGCTATTATCGGATTGATCCATAAGTCGCTGGCCAGCGATTATAATAATTACAAGTCATTGATCTCCTTTAAATTTATTTTCATATTTTTAAGTTATAACTTAGGACTTATACTATATTATAATACACCTCAATATGAATTACATTACATCTACCATTCATATATCAAATCAAGAGATACCAAAAAAATAAAAAAAAAATAAAATTGGTAACAGCTAACAACTATCCCAGGTGGTAACAGTCTCATATAAAAATTCATATTGTCTGTGAAAATTTATTCTTTTTTCTTCCCTTCAGTATTTTTTTTCCCAACTTTTCTAATTTATTGTTTTTGCCGTTCCATATATTAACTTTCGAGACAGAATTGGATTTGTTGTGGTGAGGGTGCCCAAGAACGGAATTTTTAAATTATTTTTGATGGGAATTTTATATATGAAAAGGTGTGTATTTAAGATATTAAAAAATAATAATTAAAAATATCTGGTCTGAACGAGCAGTCAATCATTGTTTTAAGTTTTAATTGGATTTAATAAATTTCCACATTTTCTTTTAAAGAAAACGGAAAGTTCATCGCGCATTTACCCACCATGGCCCACCCTAAATACCTCACCAAACAAATTACTGACATAGAGAACCAGCACAATATTTATTGGGGTTCGTTAATATTTAAATGGAATATATTCTTAATAATGGGTAACCTATCTTCTTTGGCTGACAAAAAAAAATCTATTATCCATGTTTTAAAGGTCCTTCCGTATATGCACATAACATAGTATATGGCAATAACATTCTCTATATGGAACCCCATTTGTTAAACCCTAAACCCTAAAACCCTCCTCTTCAAATTCATGTACCTAATAACTCTCGTTCTTATATTTTACTTGTATATTTTATATAATACATTGTACAATGACCAATTTCAATTGGTAAGTATATAAAACTATACGCTTTACAAGTATAAACTTATCCTTTGTAAGTATGATTTATGCCTTTGTACACTGATATAGAAATAGATATGTTTGGGTGTGTTGTATTACACCAGACAATAATATTTATGGTTCTGCTTTCTTTTGAAATGTAGAAAATTTGGTACATTTTCCTAGGAATACATTTTATTAGAATGAAATATTGGGTAGCTCAGTTGAGTCATCCATACATTAACCCTATTTTAATCTTTCTACAAAATAATGTGCCCTAACCTTATTCTCACCATCTAAAAGGAGCTATGTCTCATCAAAAAGTTTCCCCAAAATATCAATAGCTGCTCGTTTCATAGGAATATAATTTGTATAAAATCGGTAGATATTTTGAATCGAAAAATTATGGAAAAAATGATCCGCCTCAAACGAGTATATCGCCTCCGGATATCGATACCCCTGGGAATTGGCAACAAGCGACTCTCATACTCATTTATCATTGAAAGGTCTTTTTCGTAAGCAAAGTTAAAATTTCTGTGCATACAGTCGATCGGAAATCATGCATTGAAAGTCGGGAAATAGTCAATAAATCATGGAAAATTGTGGGAGAAAGTTGCTAGAAGACCTGCAAATTAGGGGAAAGGTTCGGAGTGGAAAAGAAGCTGGGAAAGTTTGGTCAATTCGGGGAAATTAAAAAAAAAAACCGCTAACATTAGGAAAACTTTGATTAAGCTAGGAAAAAGTCTTACAGAGTGAGACACAGCCTTTAAAAATGAAAAAAGTCGTAAAAAGTCAATAAAAGTTTCGAAATTTAAAGACGGTCAGGAGAAAGTTAGAAGACGATAATAAAGTCGGAAAATTATCACGTACAGCCGGGTCAAGCTAACTAGCAGCAGAGAAAAAAAGTCTTGTGATGTGGTAAGATGGTGTGAAAGATGTGGTATATCCGAAAATGTGGGAGAAATGCGGAAGAAATTCAGATGAAGTCTGAAAAATCATAAAAAAGTAATGATATCTGAAAAAGTAGCAAAGCTCCAGAAAAATTTAGAAAAATACCGATAAATTGGGAAAAATGCTGTGAAGCACTGGCGTAGATACGGAGGGGGTGGGGGATGATTAAGGGGATAACACCCCCCCCCTCCCCTCCTCGCCCCTCCCTCAGTCTACGAAACTAAAAACATCTTATGAAACTGATTACTTAGTCAAATCCCCCCCATTGCAAAAGGCCATCTACGCCAGTGCTGGTAAGAATATGAAAAATCGGGATAAAGTTTGGGAAAGGTCATGGAAATATAACTAGGGTCAAGTCGGGAAGTTTTTCTACTTCTCCAGATTTTTGACCGATTTTTCTACTTTTCCCGGATATTATCTATAATATTTAGCCAACTTTTTGAATATTTTTATGATATTCACCTATTTTTAGCTAATTTTCCCGATATGCCTCAAATATGCTGGATATTTCGGGCCTTCCATGGTATACTCGATATCTCATCTAATTTCTATACATTTTCCCACTTTTCCGACTCTTTCAGCTTCTAACTTTGCCTGTAGAGTATTCAACTCTTCAGAATTTTCTTTGAAATTTCATGACTTGACTTATTTCAACGATTTCCCGAATTTTACCGATTTCTTGTTGTACTTTCCCTGATCTTTTTCCCTACTTTTTCCGAGTTTTTCTACTAATTATTCTGGACTCTTAATGAATTTTCACCACTACGGAGCAGCAGAAACCATGCCGATTCTCATCAGAGAATTTACCTAGTCTGGCATTAGGACATATTACTTCTTGGTGGACACATATTAATGCTGAGGTGGAATAAACAACTAAAGAAAATGCCGACAACAAAGGCCGACTGTCTCTATAGGCCATCCCCAACCGGGGAGGCCACGTCTGTGATATCCACACATTCGTGATCAACCATATGCAAAATGCAGGCTTGGAAGAGCAATAGCTAATTGCACACCAAATAAGCTACAGGCAATCATCTGATGGTAATAAAATTAAGACTACAAGCTATGGTCCACCAGACCAGAAAAAATGGTACCACGGGTTCAGGTGCCCCCGGTAGAGACACCTGCTTGTACTAGAGTGTCATCTAGCGGCCTGATAGGTGAGGACCGTGTATCGGGTGAAACGCGGAGGTTGTGGTAACCCACATCGCGGATGGAGTTTTTCACACTCGCCGACGGGAAGCCGGTTTACCCATTCCAGGCGGCTCGGATACCCTACCGGGGAAGCTTCATATCTAGGCTGCGCCCTACCGAGGGGACCCTTATTTTGTGCAAAAGGGTTGTCGGTAGTTTTTGGATTGGTAGGAGTGTTATCCATCTTTGAAAGCATTGGATTGTGGTATTCAGTCCCCTATGATCCTAGGGGATCCGTGTTTTGAAACGCTACGCATATGGAAAGCACGTTAACCATACAGACATATCTGTCTCTATAGACCTGTCGGAGACTCTTTGGGACTCTTGGATCTCAAATTCAAAAGTACTCTTTTGGATCTACACCACGGTAATAAGACCAATTATAACATATGCATTACTTTTCTGGTGGCATAAAACTGCCAGCCAATTGGTGACAATAAAAATCCTAGAGAAGATGCAAAGACATGCGAGCCTAATTGTCACAGGGGCGATGAGCTCCACTTTCACGACAGCTGTGGAAAAGCTGCTGAATCTATCGCCTCTCCATATTACAGTGGAAAAGGAAACTAGATTGGTAGCATACAGAATAATATCTAGGGGTGGGTGCCCCTTCTAACTACTGTAAAGGTCACTCAAAAATATTTGACATAGTTGGGATGCACTCAGTTTTAGCGATGCGTGCGATAAAACTCTAAGGGCAAATCACTTTGAAAAACCAAGCCCTTTGGACTGGTGGTAAAATGAGGACAGGTTCGGAATGGGAGACATAATCTGGTATACAGGTTCTAAGACAAACGTAGGAGTCGGTGCAGTAATATACTGGAGAAACCAAAATTTCAGTTCGCTAGTATTCTTGGACAGTATGCCACCATATTACCTCTTCATGGCATAATGGGTATAACGCCCGCCTTTGAAGAGGGAGGTCTAGGTTCGAAACCAGGTGTCGACATCACAAAAAAA
>JANTOP010035993.1:0-11137 GCA_027564815.1 Symmerus nobilis | reverse complement strand
CGTTTTCGCCAAACAAACTTAGCGCAACACATTCGTCTGATAGGTACCACAAATGGTTCGAGAACTTGTTGATTACAACATCTATTTGCATATTTTTAGGGGGATCGATCAACAATCCGACGGAAATAAAATTTTCCCATATAAGGGGGGGCCACCCTAATGTTTATATACACACAATAGGTTGGACTTTTCTATATGACCAAATTAAATGTAAGGATATTTTTCTTATTATGTGCAGGCATCCTAAAAACTAAAAATTTGAAAGAGCTCAATTGATAAACGTTTTTTTTTTGTCAAAAGTCTTTTCTTATTCATAAATTTTAATAAATTTTAGACAATTTTTTCGCATGGGTCATTTTGCCCGATATGTAAAAAAATATTAATACTTATTATTATTTACTTAACTTAAGTATATTATTATTTAAGTATATTATATATATGGGAATATTAAAGTAATTTTAGTAATAATATTACATACGTCGATCATTTGAATTTACTTAAATTTGAATAACAAGGAAGGTCTCTCCGGTGTCCGCCTCCGATTGCGATTTTGGATATATGTAGTTCTCGAAAAAATAAGAGACATCTTTTTTTATCTGCCCAAAATGATATGGAAGGGGCGAAATCCATCCTCAAAGTTGAGGATGCAAAGTGGTAATTGTGCTACTTAACATAGATAGTGCATCTATCTAAGTCCACCTTGTATTTCCCAATACTGATTGGTTAGCAACACTGATTTTTGACGGATCCTCATCAACATACCGAACGACGTTGCCATACGCTACTTTGGTCGGCCAACCCTTATTATACTGGTCTCCTATCATTATCATATGATTTGCATGGCCCCATATAATTCGTATAGAAGCTGGAAAAATGCACTGAAAAATCGGCGACTAAAAAATTTGAAAATTTGAATTTCTTTTAAATCTTATTTTTGTGTGAACGCCTCCAAGTATTTAGTATCAATCGATAGGTATTTCCATTCTCTATCCAACAAAAATGATAAACTTGCAAATTCCCCCTTACCCACTCCGCTAGACACGATTTTCTGATAAATCTATTTTCATTCCAAGAGGCATGAAGGGGTTAATTTTTCAAAGTTTTTTCATTTTGTATTGTAGAGCAACTATCTCCGCAACTTTCATAAAACAAAACATTTTTTGCCTTCGAACAAAATTTTCGGCAATCGGCTATCTAAAGTCAAATGTCCCGTTTTCGAGAATTTAGTGGGTACCACACCCTTTTGTTGAAAAATCGACTTTTTTATTAAGAGGGCTAGCGAAAAAATTCTTACGGCAATCGATTGCTACCTGAATTGAAATCAATGGAGTAAATTTTCGGTTAACACTTTCTCTCCCGGACAACAATTTTTTCCGCCGCGTGAAAGGGTTAACCAAACTACATATTGTGCTGTACATCAATGGATGGGTAATCATGTAGACAACAACTTTGTAGTACATTACTTTCCGATCCTACGCAACCGAAGCGAAATTATTGTTCAATTTTTTGACACTCGATGCCATCTACTGTGTTTGTATGGTTCACTTTTGCATGCTGATTAATTTTGTCGAGAATGTTAAATTTCGGGTATTTTTTCGACACCCATCCACAATCTACCATGGATAACATAGTATAATAGTAACAGTCGTCCACGCGCTCTCATACAAGCCTTTGCAGTAGTCAAGTATGTGTAATTTTCAACCGATTTGATGAAATTTTAAGGAAACATTCTTTAAAGTGTTTGCGAAGTATTAACGGCATTTTAGTTGTTCATAGCGAAAAACATTTTTTTATAATATTTCACTCCGTCAATACCTTCATTTAAGTATCTATTTTAAGCAGTGGCGTGCCGTCTAATGTGCCGAAGGCGCAGAGCACACCTGAAATATCAGCAAAATCGTAACCAATTTTTATTGTTGCAAACTGCTATAGCTCAAATTATTTTATTTAATAACTTTGAACCATTTTACTATTTTTTTAATAAACTTTAGATTAAATTATTGAGGGGGTAGGAGAGGTGCTACAAGAAAAAGTCTCGAAAGTATCGAATCTGGCCTATGGTTCACCTATGTTTTGGGGAACAATTCGAAATTTCGTGAAAGGCCCGATATGTGGATATAAAATATATTTTAAAACGTAAAAAATTAAGTTCGAAACTTAAAGCTTTCTTTGAGCTTTCAATGGATTGAGAAAGCTTTTAGCGAAAATTGAATATTTTATCTAAATTTAATGAATCAAATCAAAATTAGATTCCAAATTATATAAAAAAAAATTTTAATTTTAAACTTTCAATGAGCTTTTGAGATTTGTGAAGCTTTTTTTTTGGAAAATTTGACATTTCGTTGAAGGATCGTTATTTGGATAGAAAATAGATTTCAAAACGCAAATAATAAGGTTCGGAAAGTAAAGGTTTCTGGGAGCTTTTTAGTTTTGGCAGAGCTTTTGAACGAAAAGTCGAGTTCTGATATTTTTGTATTTTTATCCAACTAATTTATAAACTTTCTGAAACATTACATTTTTTTGGGTCCGAAGAAATATATCGGGAAATCCAGATCAAATGTCGCGATGTCCGATTTCAAATTTCTCGGTGCGAGCCTTTACGAATTTTTAATTTTTAGAGAAATTTCAACTTTTCTGAAATATTTAATTTTTGTATTTTTACCCAACTGTCAAAGTAACTTTCTGCGTCATTTATTTTTTCTTTCCGGTCGAAGAAAATATTCGGCACCTATTCTACTAATAGCACTGAGTAATGTTCTCTAGTATAAATCAAACGCATATGATAAAGGTTGTAACATTTTGTTATGGGGTCATAAAAATCTATACACGTTATGGAGAAGTTGACCGCACGCCACTGCGATTTTAAGTGGCAGCTTCATTTTTTCTGTCTTAAATAAACAAGTCCAGAAAAAGCGTGACCACTGCAAAGACGTGCAAGAGCACGCATGGATTTTTTAAACGCCTGTTACTATTATACGTTTCGATATTTCTTTATTTTCAATACTGATTTGTAGAGTAGTAAACTACAATTTTTGAAATTTATTGCCCCACGTAACTAGAACCTCATGAAAATTCCTCCACGCCCTTGTCCAAAAACTTCATGTCCTTGCCACCTTAAGTGAAATCTATTATCGAGAAGTATTTGTTAAAGTAGTTGTAAGATTTTTTTTTATGAAAAATTATTAAATGATAAGGAAATTTCAGCTCTTTCTGTAGATGGTTCCTTTATTAATTCACTTACGGTGGCCATGTTATCTTTCGAACCACTTATCCGATCAAATCACTTACCAATGTAGATTGGGTTAGATTGTCTTGTTGAGGGATTGAACGAAGGGTTTTAAGAAATTTTGTTTTTTACCAAAATGGTAAGAATTTTACTAATAATCAGGTTTTCGAGATAGTCAAATTTTTGTTTTTACGCGATTAAAAAACAAATCTCAACGGTAGTAAATAATATGTATCGTTTAGGCCTTGCGCTAATAAATAATGATGCAAAATTTTGGATCAAGCAGTTGTAGAAATCGTGCCCATTGTAACGGCCTTTTCCAAAAAACACTGTTTTGGAATAGTCACGTTTGAAGTTTAAAGTTTTCATGTTTTTCATAGTTAAAATTGTTTTCTCGCAACTTACATAGAAAACGTTGAAACGAGTGCACCCATTCTCATGAAATTTTGAGGGAATATTGTTGAGAATGTATTTTAAGAAAATGCAAAAAATGACATCGATTTTTCCGACTAACCAAACTTGACATAATCCCTTAAATTAAAATTGACATTTGACAGCATTTGACAAAAGGGCGTAAACCATATTTAATAAATTTCGATAAATATATAAATATATAATTGCCATGCCGTGTCTACATCCGTATTCATTCTTTGCAGTTAAAATTTAATTTGTAACTTTTTAGGGTTTAATTCTCGATTTTACCTTCTACCGTTCAATGGGATATGCATATTTTGGACTTCGATATTCAAAGCAATTAAAATATTATTTCATATTATTAGCATCATTTATACGGAATGACTAATAAACGAGATCACCTTTTGCAGATTATGAAATAAAATCACCACAAGTGACGCAGAGAAAACCAAATAAAAATTAAATTATTAGAATTTTTCGTAGGAGTTCTTAGTTGGTTTTTGGCATCTTTTGTTTGTATATTTTTTTTTTCTTTAATTTATTTTAATTTTCAAATATTTTTATAAATTATTTTATTTAACTAAGTTGGTCGAACTAAACGACGTTGGTTTTTTTCTTTTTGTTCAATTGTAGGTTGGACATACAAATAATAAATATTAAATATTATTTTATATTATTAAATATTCAATTACCTGGTGTACCAACAGACAATTTTTATTTTTAGCATCAGAAATATAGTCCTCATTTTTATTATTTTCTTAAATTTACAATATTTGTCAAATATTAGCATTTTTATGCAAATTAAATTATATTTGGTTATTTTTTTTTTATTTCGTTAATTTCATTATCTAATGATAATCATTTGTTGTTTTTTTTTTTTTTTGGGACTAAAGATATTAATTGAAAAATTTGTAAAATTGGAAATTCAACGATAATTTGGTTTTTTTTATTGTTCAAATAGAAAAAATCGCACATTTACGTGAAGTTAAATACAGTAGACTTGTATCAATTTGAACTGACTATTTTATGGCCCAATTAAAGTTCAAGGGAATAGTTTATTTGTAAGAGTAGAAAATATTTGATAAATAACAAATACTTTTGTAGTATTTCGTGAAATACCAAATATACAAGGACTGATCCCGATTCGGTGAAATAATGACCAGTATCCATAGATTTGGGTTGGGTATGTGTAAGTTTACTGTATAATCAAATAAAACAAAAAGCACACCTCTTCTAACTGTCCTAATAGCTTCCAAACAAAAAGATGAACAAATCTTGTAATCAACTATAACTCTGAAATTTATGGAAAAATCAAAAAATAGGGTAAAACATAGAGTAGTTAAACATGCAACTATAATTCAATTATATTAAATTAATATTACAGATCGTTTATATAGAGGAAATGTGACTTCCTACATTTTCATATATCAGGCTTTTTGTATACATTTTTAGCATTAATAATCCAATATTACAATAGTTAGATAACTGAAAATTACTGAGGAAAATATTAAAAAGAGTTTTCGACTAAAGTCTAGGATCTAGCTTTGTTCTATATAAACGATATAAGAAACTCATTAAATATATGAAAAAATGACTCTGTAATGTTATACTTTCGAGAACAAACCCTTAGAGCCCTTAGAGGGATTAGTTTAGCTTCCCAAAAGTGCATCATAAAGTAGATGTTAAATGTAAATGAGTCCATTGTCCTGTACGGATTTATCAAGCATGGGTATTGAGTTACTGTACCCTATGCAAGAAAAAAATTGTCGATTCCAAAAATAAAGTTGTGTGATTGTCTAATTAATGTAAATTTTTTCTATTAACCGTCTTCATTTTTTTTTGTTGGATAAAATTTAAGCATAAAACAAATAAAATGAAAAAATTACGTGATTTTTTTTTTCGTTTTCTTCTAAAAAAACTAAACGAAAAAAAATACAAACAATTTTAAAGTAGCAATAGATAAATAGAAGGAAAAAAAGTCTTTAATATGTGTAAAGAATAAAAAAATCTAATTAACATGTGAAGTGCAGTAGCACTGGTAAATTTGAATAGAAAATTTATTATCAAAAAATAAATTTTTTTTCTCAAATTGTTTGTCTTTCATTTAGAAAAAAAAACGTTTTGTATTCAGGGAAAATAAACCTTTGCTGGGTGAGTATCGATACAGTTGGAAACGAAATATTACATTTAATAGCAGTAATAATTTTTCATTATTTTGGGGATTCCCGAGGGGTTTACTACTACCAGTGGCGTGCAGCATTTAATGATACTTTATCATGTTGTATCCTTTATCATTTGCGTTTGTTTTAAACAAGTGAATATTACTCGAGGCTATTTACTAGAATACCTGCGGAATGTTATGTAAAAATACAAAAATTAAATATTTCGGAAAAGTTGAAATTAATTTATGAAAAATTCCAAATTTTCAGACTAGCACCGAGAAATTTGAATATCGGATATCGCGACAGTTGATCTGGATTTCCCGATTACTTTTTTCGGATTCAAAAAATGTAATGATGCAGAGAGTTCATAAATTAGTTGAGATGAAATACAAAAATATCAAAACTAAAATTTTCGTACAAAAGCTCTGCAAAAACTTCAAAGCTCCCAGAAAGCTTTATTTTCTAAACCTTTTTTTACGTTTAAAGTATATTTTCTAGCCAAATAACGATCTTTTAACGAAATTTCATATTTTCCAAAAAAAAGCTTCAAAAATCTCGATAGCTATTGAGCTTAAAAAGCTTAAAATTCAAATGTCATTTTATATCATTTGGAATCGAATTTGTATCCGATTCATTAAATTTAAATTAAATGTGAAATATTCGCAGAAAGCTGATCCAAACTGAAAGCGCAATGAAAGCTCTAATTTTCAAACTTAATATTTTACGTTTAAAACACTATTTTCTGTCTAGATAACGGGCCCCGAAATCTAGACCCGAATCCGAA
This sequence comes from Symmerus nobilis, assembly GCA_027564815.1. NCBI lineage: Eukaryota > Metazoa > Arthropoda > Insecta > Diptera > Mycetophilidae > Symmerus > Symmerus nobilis. The sequence goes on along the minus strand of JANTOP010035993.1, from coordinate 4,551 downwards.
ATTTCAATTTCTTCCAAAATAAAGCTTTAAAAATTTCGAAAGTTAATTGAAAGCTTAAAATTATAATTTCATTGTATGTAATTTAGAATCAAACTTTTATTCAATTTATTAAATTTCGATAAAATATGAATATTTACTGTAAAAACTTCCGTAACCATTGTAAGCTCAAAGAAAGCTTTAAGTTTCGAACTTAATTTTTTGCGATTTAAAATCTGTTTTCTATCCAGATATCGGTTTTACACGAAATTCTCAATTTTCCCAAAAAATGCCACCAAAATCTGGAAAGCTCATTGAAAGCTTATTTTTATGCAATATTTCAAGCCATTATATGAATTTTTTGAGAAAGGGCAACCAAGGACAAAAAATGCCTTCATGATAATTTGCCTTCAATTCAATTCATTAAAGCTTTAGCAGAGATTTTAATTTTCCACGGAGCTTTTTACCGAAAGTTTTCGATTTCATTAAAGTTTATTTATTGTAAGACAAAATGATTTGATAATGAATAAAATTATATTTTAATTAAAAGCTTTGGATAAGTTTTTAGAATTTGCTTAAAGCTTTTTTCAGAGAATTTTAAATTTTAATGACGTTTAATTATTGGGATAGAAAGTGGTTTATGCAAATGGGAAATACAAAAGGAAATTTTATAATTTTTTTTAGTCGTTTATTTTTAGAGGAAAATGCTTAGCCATTTTCTAGCCGCTTTGGCGATAAAAATACGGCTATATAGTTGTTTTCGAAGTGGAGTTGGCCGTTTTTTTGTAAATATTATGGCCACACTGGTGGCAATGTCGAATGGACACTCCATATACCAAGTTCTATATTTGACCTTCCAAACCTTTGACTGCATTTAACATATACCCAGAAAAAAATACACTAGGAACAAGATTATTATTGCTGAAAATTGGTTTCCCAAATTCGTGGGAAAAATGAATTTTACTGAATTACTGAGTTACTGAATTTTGACTAAATGAAGTTGGGTAAATTGGTGTAGCAATTGCAGTAAATTGGTATTAGTTTTAAGCCGTTTAGTTGTATTATTCTTAAAACAATAGGTAACTTATTTTATAAGAAAACAATACAATTGTTTACGTATCTCAAAATTTTAATAAATATAACTTATTCCACTTTCAAAATAAACGGGTCATATAAAACCCGTCTAGAGTGCGAACATTTTTAATTTGTATACGAAACCTTATTGATGTAAAGGCAGTAAATTAATTTCGTACGAACCCGAAAAGCGGAGTGTCTTTGAGAAGCACCCCTGCCCTTGATGTACCGGTAATAAAAGGTTCAGGCTTACCCTGCTGCTACATATATTGTTTGCCAAACATAGTGTCTGAAGTTTGGACTAAATAATGAAGTTGGAACTTTACACTACAATTATTAATTTGTAAACTGGATAAGATTACACGTATCTCTACGTGCGAAAAGAATACCAAAAGGAGAGGGAGGATATCTCTCATGGCTTGAATCTGTGGCTACTAGTGTGTACGAGGACACGAATGCAGAATACAAGGCAAAAATTGTATTGAGTACGTACAATTCTAATTCGCATGAACTTCGCATTCTAATTGACATTCTAATAAACTGAACTATTGGGAAATAGAAATAATAATGAATATTTCACGCACACTCTTAAAATGTATAGTCTTTGAAATAACGGTAAAATTTTTCCTACCGTTCAGCTAACCCATTAATTCACGTTGCATGAAAATTTGGCGACAACAACAATTTTAAGATAAGAACTCCGCCCTCCACTCCCCTCTCCTCTACGTAAGAGTATGCAGAGATGATAGCGCCCGTCCCACCACCCCAAGGGGCTAATATTACATATGGAAGTGCTCTAACTTGCATATGCCCATATGGGAGGTTAGTGTTAATTTAGTGCAACGTATCGGCGGAACAGTAAAAGTATGAAAACCGAACTAATAAAATATAATTTAAAGCACTGACTAATGCAAATTAACGATTGTGAGTGAATCAAATATATGAACATCGACCGATAGTTTTGTGAAACTAAATGGCGATTTTCACAAGTCTGCTACTGTGGGCGAATAAAGCTCTATTAGGTTTGTAGGTCGATAATATCTGGATATGAATTTGTGGATTACGAATTTATTTCAAAATATTGTGAAATTTTGCATAAATATATTTTTTAACTCACACGGTTTCTCTTTCAGTAGTAGGATGTAGTACTGCGTAGTACGAGGGATGCCTGTATATACATTATATTTGATAGTATAGGTCTGTTTGAGTATATGTGAGAATTTACAAAATATCTGGCATGATAAAATGATTAAAATTCATTTTCTAATGAACATTTAAATTGTACAAATCCTCCTAGCAAAAATGTACCTTCTTTCTGAATGTTACAGACACCTGATAACTGTAGTGGGTGCGGTATTATATGCAAACAGTATGATGTATTGAATTAATAGTCAAACTTTTATAAAGTGTGCATCTGAGTAAAGGGATCGTCAATTTGAAGTATAATAAATAATTGGTCAATCAATGAATTAGAAATAGATAACCAGAGATTCTCCAAATGGTTTTTATCAATCTACTCCCCTATATTACAATATGCTTTAAGCCGGGCACAGTTTTTACCGTTCATAAGTTAAAAATAGACGAGTTTTGGAATAGCCGTGCTGCTCGGATTAGATTGAAGATCTGTACTTTAATATTCCTTCACGCTTTATTTTCTATATTTTCTGAATACACATAAGAAAGATTACATTGAAATGTATACATTACAAAAGTATATATCAGAATTTAAACGAATTTTGGGAACCGCTTATTAAAATTTGAGTGTGCCATTTAATTTCCATCTAGAAGAAGTCCATGAAATAAAGTTCATATCCATAATTTTTCGTCCGAAACCGTCCGTTTTACATTACGGTTTTTTTTTTTATTTTTAATTATCGAAAATAAATACCATAAATTGTTAGACATCATGTCGAAAAATATTGATTTTTTTCTTATTTAATTTCCATTATTTTGGCTTACGATGGTTATTATTTTAAGCCAACAATAACTGACAAAAAAAAAATCTTTTTGAAAAATTAAGTAATTGTATAAATATGCGCTAAAAATTTATATGAAAAAATGTGTTTTTTTTTTATCTTTAACAAATTTCTCGTTATTTTTAAAAAATCTTCTATTTGCATTATCATTTGTTTGGTTAAAATTAGAAAAATAAAACTCAAATATTTGCCATTTACGTTCACCAAATAATAGATTGACAGGGGAAAAAAAAATTTTTATTTTAAAAATTTTGTCAGATTTGCGGGGATTTAAAAATAATTTAAATAATTAAGTTTTTTTTTTATTATAAAAATAATTTTGATTACAAATAATAATTAATAGGAAAATCACATCATTCATTTTAATTGGCTAAAAGAATAATTTTGGTTTTTTCCTTATTAATTCCTTAAAGTCGTTTTTATAAGAATTAACAACTGACAAATTAAGATAATAAATCTTCCCAATTATAATTCTTAGTAGAATCAAAATAATATAATAGAAATATACTTTTGTCAGAAATTTTAATAGAATTAAGAAGAGAAGCTTAAAAAATTTTTATTTGGGAAGATGATCAAAGACTAATTTTACATAAGAATGTATAGTTACCAGTAAAATAGCATTCCATAACTAAGATTCCTCCATAACGTCTTGTCAAATAAGACGCTCTCACAGAATATTCCTCTGCGTTGATAAATTGCGTCACATTGGTGATGTGATCAAGTTTTATACGTTGGTTTATCTATTAAGTTATCACTTATTATCAGAAATGAGAAAATAGAAATATACACGTAGAAGTATGGATTACTATTTCGAATTAAAACTTTCAAAGAAAATAGCCAACAGCTAGTTATTTTGCATGCCTTTAATTTTGAATAGCTATCGTAATGTTGTTGTGATAAATCACGTAATGTTTCATTAGCAGTACAGAGAATTCGAATTCCTAAACGTATTGTGAATATTGCGAGAAATTCTACGGTTTTGCTTCGGATGTCCATCCATTTATCCATAGAGGAACTCCACCACATACGCTCCACCAAGGAGTATAGTAACAAATAATAATGGTGATGAATGAATTGCCGGTTGTTTATTTTTGACATATTTAGCAATCCGCTACTTAATTATTGTTCTTAAGAGGGTAGCTCCGCAGACCTTTCTCGGGAACCGTCAATATTTTTACCATATCCACTCACTAATATTAACAATTTATGTCATTAGTTCTCAAAGTGGGCGTTAATGCCCCCTTGTGGGCATCGGAGGTTTTTAGGAGGCGATAGAAGTGTCAGAGAAAGCGGGAAATGATGTTTATATGATACGTGTTTTGGCAGTTCTAAAATAAAAGTTTTCGATAATTATTTCTTCATCAATATTTTTCATCTTATCTCAAAGAACTCTCTAAATATCGATCGTCAAATCATGGCACCACGGAAACCGTAGACTCCCCCCATACTTCAAACTAAAATCGAATACCTACTATAACTTAACTATATCATTAATTTCGTTCCTTATTCCTACCCTGTTCTTGTT
>JANTOP010035982.1:0-11137 GCA_027564815.1 Symmerus nobilis | reverse complement strand
TACTATACACAACATACTCTTTGTAAGTCTTAAGTGGCGCAGTGGTAAGTTACCGGCTTCATAAGGAGGAAGTGTAGGGATTGAATCTCGGGCTCAACATTTCTTCTTTTTTTTCCTTTTTTATATCCTCCGACATTATTAACATAATTAATTTATCAAAATTATGAAAATTAATCCATATTTATTAATAATTTTTAGAACATTTCAATATTTACATTTTAATTCATTTATACATTACAACAAAAGTTAATGTGACGTACACAATTGACGTTAATTTATCCGGTGTAAATAAAAAATTTTCGATCACCGGATGAAATTAGAAAAATAACTATAATTTGCAATAATTAGGTTAACTTAAAAATTTATAGATGTGTAAAAACAAATGACAGATATACTCAAACATTGTATTTGATTGAAGGATTAGCAATTTTGCGCTAATAACTTACAGCTACGTTCTCCAATAATTCCGGTTTAAATATTCACTTGCTACTATATGGGAAGAGGGAGTATTTAATTATACAGATTCTAATCTTTCTGAAAATGTTTTAGTGAGCTAATGGGGTTTAATATTTAATGAATTTGTTATAGTCGTGGCAAATATTGAGAGGCATAGCAATTTTCTAAATAACTTTTAGATAAATATTAGTTGACAGTTAATTACCAATATAATTTGGCTATAAGTTTTATTAGTTTCATAATCGGATTGTAAATGATATTCATCATCATTCCTTTCATATCCTTATCAGTAGGATAAAAATGTTGTCATTAGATATTTTTCACCATAAAAGGGGTTAATGGAAAGTGAAAAGTTCACACGAATATATAGGATCTCCTGCATTCATTTATATAAGTAGATAGCAACACTTGTAACAAAAAGAATGAGACAATTCTCTATAATTGTAAATATTTCATATTCAATCATGTTCTAAATTACTTATTATTAACGTTTTCGATGTTCGTCGTTTTCCATGGTCAACATTAAAAGATGAGTGAAAAACAAAACCTTCGCGATGGCATTTTCTTGCTTATTGGAATACTACCGAATTAAGAGATTGGCGATAGGTTTATGTCCAAAGGAGTAAGTCGTGCAAGCATTATCCGTGCCATTAAAGGCTGTAAAGATGGCAAAGACAGTCAATTTAAATAATCCAGTTGCCGCCCAAAAGTTATTAGTGAAATTCTTGGGGAAATTTAGTTACCCAATATCAAAACAAAAGAAAACGGACATTGGGGAAAAAAATTCCACATTTCGCACTTGGCCGTGCAACGTCGTTGAAAGGGCGAATTGCGTAAAATATCGGAAAAGAGTAAACCAAAATATTCTGGAGAACAGTTAGATAAGATGGCACCCTGCTGCCGGGCCAAAACATATTGAATAGTTTAATAAATATATGTTAAGAAGAGTGTGATTAAAAACGGTGGCCGGCCAAGTCGAATATTAAGATGGGCAACTAAATATAAGGAAAGAACATTTAAAGACGAGGAAGTTTTTTTGTGTTATGTAAATTCTATTTTAATGCATTGCAATTTCATAAGTACATGTTTTCGTTGTTCATTAATCGAGGAAGTATTTAATCTGAAAAACAGAATACCTGCAAATGGGCTAAAAACCAAACAGTCCTTTTCCGCAGATATAAAAAAAACTTTGTTTCAAGTGTTCTAGAGTTAATAGAGTACCTGCGATTTAAAAAAAAGTTCCAGTTTTATTAAAATTCCGAAAGTTTGTGAAATTTCAACCAAGAATTATAATTTTTATGCGTGTTATAAGTGTTATGCGCAATTTCTGAACTTGGTGTTTCAGCAGGGGTTCCGTTCGGGAATATAAAAAAATTGGATGTATTGTTACTTAATGATGGATAGCAAGTCTATAAAGATGGATACTAAGCCTCAAATCAGAAGCAGCTCCGCCGCCGTATTTATTGGGCACTCAAAATAAGTGAGCGTAACGATACTGGGCTATGATGGAGAAGGTGACACCCATCTGAAGAAATATTGAAGTACCATGGCCCATTATCCGCTATTTAATTTTGTTTGTAAACATGTAATATTAAGCTAGAAATGTAAAGAATAAACTTTTTGAATTATAGCAATAATATCAAAAATGTGATGATTTGAATTTTTCTCATTATTTTTGTTTCAGGTGTTATTTCAGGTACCTACTTCGTGATGGTTTGGGAACTAGGAGGTATTCATGTTTTTTTATTTATACATCCTGACAATGTACCTACTTGCATGGCATTCCTAATATTCTCGGAAATAAATATTTAATCCTGACAAATCTTTAGATTGATTTAATTTCCTATTTGGTTCATATTGCACCTTCTATGAACCGAACAGACAATAATATCATCGTAAATTATAGATATCCGAAATTATTGATATATTAAAATTTCATAAATTGCTGGATATTTCAAAATTTAACAAACCATTGGCTGATGGATACTTTCATACTTAACTATCAAGACAAATGTTCTATCTATAGCCCCAATTAATAAATTAGATTAAATGAGCGAGCAGTAAAATTTATAATTTCCATCAAATTTTATAAATTTTCAACTTCAATGATTCTCATATCCATAGATTCCAAGAAATTTATTATTTTCATAATTTTAAATTTGATTTTAAATTGTACATATAATTTAAAATTTCCTATAATAATATTTTCCAACATTTTAAATTACTCGGATGTCAGTGACAAAAATAGTTTACAAGATTACATAAATAAACTACAAACTCTACTTTCTTTAATTAGACGGGTGATTTTATTTAGTTCCGGTTCTTCATATATGTAATAAATATATTCGTTTTAATTATACAAATTTTTAATAATAACGTCTAAAAACACATATGGGTATAGTAATATAAATTGCCTCGTCTGTTCGTTAGAAATTGCACTTGTGGCAAGGGTTAATGTAATTATAAAAATGGTAACAGGTTTTTGAAATAAGGAAACATATTTTTATTATGTCGTGTACCTTTTATGCTGGCTTTTATGTACCATGAGAACTTTTTATAAATAAACTGACCACGCGATGAACTATTGAAGTACCAATAAATAATTAAATAATGTCACTTTAGGAGTTAGGCTACATATTTAGTTAGAAAGCAGAGATCGATTTCAAATTATATTTTCTTTCACACTGTATACGATTGCGGGAGATGTATTAGCAATGAAGAAAATATTTACCTATTTATTTATTTAATAGTCCAAACAAAATTGTGTTGGAAAATTATGATGAGACAATGTAGGTTTCCATGCTAAATCAGGCATAAAAATAATATAATCGATGGAAAAGTCAATGGCGATAAGTGTTTATTTCCGAGGAACAGTTTTCAATTCGCATAAACGACTCAACGCAACGACTCTCAACTCAACGACTCCCCATACAATAAATAAAAGTTGGCGATTGACTCCGGGTTGGTTCGGAAGGAAACTATGAATGAAAAGGAAAGTTCTAAAAATATTGAATTGTATGAGGAAAGTCTGAGTGCGTGTTGTCAATACTACTAATAAATGAATTAGAGTTTTATTATTATTTTTATGGAGTTTGATACTTTTTCCCGTGGGTTCATCATTATGTACTAGTTGTTACTCATTTAACTGTTAGTAATTTCAATATTTGTAAATAATGATTAATACCCCTCACATTCTGCTTCAAGTCTATATTATGGCATAATTTGCGTAATTAAAAAAATTATTTGATTACTGTGACCACTGTGACTTAATAGAGTTTGGGTAGGTAAACATTTCTGAAATAAATGCAAAATATAAAATTACAGTACCAAGAATACTTATTACGAAGATCTTATATTTTTTGAATAGATAGCCGTCTTTGTATCAAATTGCAAGGTACCGCGAATCTCATAATAATCATATATAAAACATAATGTTAAATCTTTTCGAAGTAAAAAAGGTTAAAGCCATAAAGAACAAAGTTTATAGATTGGTCACCGCACAAGAGAATGAAAATGATATATCATAAACATTATACTACCAAAAATGGGCAATCGGTCGCAAAATCATCAAAGGATCAAATTATATTAAAATGTTTTTATGTGGTATCCATTCACATTATGAAAATTATAATCATTAAGTAGATGGTGAGAACATGATGCTATTATTATAAATTGTTCAAAAGGAAAATTAAGTGGTATAAAAGTAATGCGCTCACATATAGAAGATTACATCTGATCCTTGGTTCAACCTCATCGTACAACAGTGATATTGTATCGCTTGGCAGAAAAATTTTGTATATTCGTTGTGAAATTATTTAAAAATACATATTTTTATAACTCAGAGGACATAACCTTTGTTTCGTAGATGTAACTTCAATCGGTTCTAATGGACTCATTTTTTATATTCCAGTAAAGGATCAGAGAGGGGCTTTTATAATAATTATTTACTAAATATCCCGTAAATAATAAATAAATAATTATTTATATTCACTCCTTAATTTTAATTCTTGTTGAATATTTTTTATTGGGTAAGTTTCTTAATAATTGTTTCAAATAATGTTATTAATTTCTTAATTTTTGAATTAATAAAATTTCCCAATTTAGAAATAAGTAAATAAAAGCAAGGTCTAAACAGTTCTCGAATTTTATTGATGAAAATAGAAATTAATTATTAAATTTAGAGATGGAATCTCAGAATTTTGATAAATGGGGAAATCCCTAAATTTGGAAAATCCATAAATTACTGAGTTTATCTCATAATATACTATGCATGATTTTATTTCCAGTATTATACGATTTCGAAAGGAAGTAAATGAAAGTAAAGACGTAGATGATGATGATGATCTTTATATAGATGACTTCCGATTCCGGTGCCATGCTAAATTTGCCAATGCCTTGCTTTTGGACTTGGATTAAAATGAAGAAAAAATTTGCATGTTAAAAGCATAGAAAAAAATGGAAGGAGTCGATGACTGAAGATGGTCTCGAAACCAAGATTGTGTCATTTCAAACGCTAAAATATTCCGGAAAAAATTAAACTTTTCCAAACATTTTTGTCTCGTATTCACTTTTTTGAATGTTCTTGTTTTTTATGTAAACATAATTTTCATTAAGTTTCTTGAATTTCAGAAACAATCCCATTTTCATTTAGTTTTATAATTTTTTCCATGAAATTTTTCAATTTTTGTGATGTTTGTCAATTTACTTGAAATTTCCAAACTATTATAAAATTTACGAATTTTTATATAATTTATACGATATTTTTAAATTTTGTAAATTAACCTCTTTGTTATATTCGGGTTTCCACGAAACTTGTGAAATTTTGTGAATATAAGGATTTCCTACAATTTTTTGATTTTCACATAATTTTCATGCATATTCGAACAACATTTGTTAGCTACACATGGCTAATTATTTTTTTTCATGTTTGTACGAGTATTCTGACCAAATTATATATGGATATAAAATATTATGGATAATATTAAAAATTAATTAAAAAAAACTACACATCGTATATCCCATATCAAATTGGTTCCAAATTATGTGCTATTAGGGAAACGTTGTACGTTTCAAATGTTAGTACCTGCACTATTGTGTTTGGATGATTGGTTGGCAGACATAACATTTACTAAAACTAAGTAGTCTTAATTTGTACTATATCAACAGAAAATTTTATATCTTAAGGTTAAACATTAAATTTGTACTTGGTGTACAAGTAAAATGACCATTGAACATATTTTAGGTACGTACTTTTATTAGTCTGTCATATCTATAATATATCTAATAATCCCTTTTAATGTTAACTAATAACAACTTTTTCTGCTAAATTATGTAAGTTTTCATACATTATAGTATAATGGACAAACAGCAGAGAAATTGTGAAGGCTTGTAGGGACATTAAACGAAGCACCTTTAGCTCTAACTTTAAATGAAAATATAAAAAACAAACTGCATGTTTTTATTATACAAGTAATTGTGGCTTTTCTATTATTTCATTATGGCAAACTTGTGTCATCAGAATAGTAAATTGCATAAAATAATTTTATTTGTTTTAATATCGCGGGTCTTTCGTCACATTTTTTCTGTTGCAGAGGTTAATTTGAAATTTTAATTTATTTCGCTTTCAACTTTGAATGATAGTTATTTTTTTCCCCACCCATATATGAGAAAAACGATCTCTTGCAATGTCAAAATGTGGAATTACGCGTGAGACAAAGATTTTTAAATTAATTTTTAATTTTATAAAACAATTTCATTTTATATTTGATTATATTCTCTTTGGTATTGTTATTTTGAAGATGAAATGATATTAAAAACCGTAACAACATCAAACCAAAAGAGTCTTAATAAAAGTCTTGGGAATAACTTGTTAATGTTATTTTATTTCAAACAATCCGGTTGAGAAGGGTTTGATTGTATGTATATATGTACGAGTTATACAATATTATTTTGCAAGTGATGCCTTATACATCACATAATTTTATTGTATTATAAAGGGAAAAGTTAATAAAAGAACTTGTTGTGCAAGAAACATATTGTTTAATATTTTAGTACTGTAAAGCAATGAAGAGTGTTTGTACCCTAATCAGCTAAGTCTAAAATAGGGATACATTACTAAAGATAAATATCTGCAAGCAATGTTGCTTTAGAGATTTATTTCAATATTCAGAAAGATAATAAATCGTTTTTAATTTTATTTAAGTTAATTAAGTCAAAATCAAACAATTCCATCGTCTGTAGATACGCCAATATTATCATATACTCTATATTCATATTATTACAAAACATTCCTTTAAATTTAACTCAAGTCAAGTTTATTGAATTTATTAAAATTTTGCGCTATTAATGATAAAGTCGTTATTTGCGTAGGAAAAGAATGTAATTTTTCTTTTCACTTTTTCCTTACTGTAGATACCAAATTATACATATTTGTATATATAGATCGTGGGACGTAATTTATTGCTAATGTCGGTTCGGTGATATTAGGATTACAAGAATAAACGATTTTCTTGTTACATAGATGTTGACCTGCGAGTTCCTGTATATGTAGTTAAGTTAAAAACGAAATTTTGGGAAAAATATAACTGTATCGTTTACAGATTTAATCCAACCAATAAATCCACGGAAATGTATAGGTCGTGTAAAATAGTCAATTTTGTAGGGATATTCTGAGGTTTACCGGGGATAGTTACTATCGGTAAATTATTTTGTTTTTCATGTTAATAGATGTATTATTTCTATGTTCCATCAGTTAGAGAGCGTTGTAGATATCGCGGCAGGCAGTAGTCATTTAATGCAGCATCTGGGCTCTGCCGTAGGCGATTCAAATATAAAATAGAACCATTTTATAAAATTCTGGATATCTAAAGGAATAACGGACTTTTCAAAATTCACGGAAATATGAGGCTCACGTTACTCGACTAACAATACATTTCTGATATTAACATTAATTTCCGATCTTAACGATTAATTTCAGGTTTTCAGGAGTTTTTCAAATGTCATGGAAAATTCAAGTGTTTGTAAAATATCTGGATTTTTATAAATTTTTAGATTTTTGTGAACTTTTTCAATCCAGTTCACTTCACAGAATTTTTGAATCCGATGTACTTACTTCAGGCAATTTTTGTAATTCGTAAAATATCCCGTGCGAAAGGGATATTAGATTTTATAAATTTCCTTTCGTCCATATCTACGTTATTCCCAAGCTTTATTACAGTAACATCAAACTAAATACCTACAAGTTAAGTATATAGGAAAACATGGGAGCATTATTTCATTCTTTGTAGGTTGTCCAACCTTATTGCGGTTATGATCAACAGAAGTTGTTAAATTAATTTTATTTTCGAATCAATGAGACCTGACAAACGATGCACCCATATTGACCTCAAAATCCCGGGATCGAACTATTAAATTATTCATGAAACTATGGTGGCGGTCGGGACATGTTGATCCTTGTATTTATTTTGCAATAGCAATATAAAGCAACAAATAACGATATACAAGTATTTTATTGAAATTGGAATTCAATTATGTTAACGGCTTTTCAAAATAAATTTAAACATTTTATATTGTCAATATCCTTATACAATTTATTCTCATTTCGACCTTTTCTTATACATAATTCACTTTATTAAAGCATAGTTACATTAAAAATGTTTTAAAATCGAATTAAAAATAAATCAAATGCTTTCATTGAAGTTATCCTTAGTAGCAACACACCAAAGGACAGGAAACATCACAGAATAAATCTAAAATGTTTAATGATGGAGGGTATCGTACCGTTAATTTTGAAGCGTTAAATAAATTAACGTTACGCGTGTCAGAGAAAATCTTCTCAAAGGCCGAATTTTTTAATCTTATCATTTTGTAGTAGGAAGAATTGAATATAAACAATTCTGAGAAAAAGGCTTTTTTCCGTCACCTGAATTGTCCTTTTTTCTGTATTTATAACTATATTTATACATATACATATTTTATTCACTTAAACATCTACAAATTTTCTTTGTTGAAGGAAATAAAACGGAAAAATAAAAGAAAAACTTTATTGTATATAGAAAGATAAGGCAAACAATTCAACATTGTGTTAGGAAAAATTATTGTAACTGAAAATATTATGAAAAGAAGGAAAATTTCTTATTTCATAAGCATGATTTTGCGGAATACGGTAAATAAAGTGACAAAAAAAGTGGGGCAGGTATATACATAAGGGAATGGGAAGTATTTAATTTAAGTCACTTCAACTTTAAATGTCTAGAAGTTTTATCTTATAATTTATGATTATTGAAATTGCATATGGACGAGTAATTTTGTTTTAAATTTCAGCCTTAGTTGTTATCTCAATCATAATATACAATTGCCTCTACTATACTATTAGAAAGGTAATATTTACATATAAACATGATGCCAACAAATTTCACCTATTTGATTTCAGTATATTTCCAAAAATACGCATGAAATAATAAACATTACTATATGCATTGACATTGACATCCGATAACCTTATTGAAAATAAAAGTTCACAAAAAAATATGCTGTAGAACTTTCAGTAGGTATAAAGTTTATTTATTGCTATTATTAAATACAAAGTTCCAGAATTTCTTGCACGGTTCGGTATTTCATTGTTAATACTGTCAAATTGGATGATATTCCCAACGTAAAGGTAGGAAAATTTATACAATGAAAGCTAATTAAACCACTTCTAGATTTTTTTTTACTTGTATTCATAAATGTTACATTTTCAAATTATTTTTTATTTAATTTTTCATTTTGAATATTAAAGTCACGAGATTTTAACATAGCTTTATGAATACGGATGCTTAAATGTAAAGATTTTACCACTTATACCATCCCTAATGAGACGACATCCACATTTAACTATAGACATTCCGAAAAGATTCTTATTTCGTTTCTAATACACCTATTTTCCCATCCAATTTACACTTAATAAATGCTGTTGCTTTTGTTGTAGATTTTAAAGCTTTTAATCTTCCCAGTATTGCAGGAACTTCTCAACCATTTTTTCTCAGAGTCATAAGCATTTAACTTGCGCAAAATTAATTTCTAATTATAAATTGTAACCTTACACATAACCTTTGCCCTATATATATATTTGTTTCTTTTTCTTGGGTAAACGGTAGGTTTTTATAATTAACAGAGCATAAATTGTAAATTAAATATTAATACGGCCATAAAATACTTGATTTATTTTAATACTGAGGCAAATTTTAACGTAAACACATACGCGGAGACGCAGCAGTTCTTGTTAAACAATATAAGGGAGAAATAATATGTAGTTAGAATAATAAAGTATTAAAGTGATAAACAGATATAATTTCAAATAATTTGAATTCATTATTTATTTCGGATATTTTACTTTAGTAAAAAGAAATTTTATTTGATAATAATTATTTGCAAAATTTATAAATGAAAGAAGCAATAATCTATCCTGAATAATTATTTTTCAAGGCAACTATTGTCAGTGAAATTGGAAACATCATAACATTTATTGCAGCATTCGTTGCAGCATGATTTGATTTTCTCGCGCTTTGATTTTCGCTACAGTTGTCGGAATATTTAATAATTTGCTTGTTTAATTGGTGGTGAAGCAGTACGCGCGGATTTGTTATCAAATATGATATACTAGTAAATCAATAATTCTGAATGAATAATAAACTATTGAGAAATAACACCCCAGGTAATTTGTCTGTACTTATTTAAAGTTAATTGAATAATTAACATTTTGGTGGTGTTATTGGACCGGTAAATGTTATGAATGTCCGAATGACATATACAAGTCTAAGATTCACTAACGTAAAGCTAATTAGTATGACTCACGGTAGCTCTGATAAGCCATATGACTTAATCCAAATACGTCGAGAATTGACTTTATATTTTTTAGTGTGTCCAATATTCAATAAATATAAATATTGAAATATTGAAATTAAATATTGACATACTCCGATGAATTTATTCATTTCTATTCAATCTACCTATTGCCCGTATCAATTAAATTATGATTAGAAAAACCAGGATTATTCAAGCGAATTGCGAAATTCTATTCACATCTTCATGAAAATTGGACATGTTGTACTCGGACATGGAATTAGTAAAAATTTACTATTTATTCGAAAATTCAAACAATTTCATCAAAATTAACATCATTGATTGGATCCAAAATCAGGAAAGGGCGATATTTTAAGTTGCTATAACAAGAATATTTTCACGACTTTCACTAAATTTTTATATGCAAAAAATACTAATTTTTGGAACATTTCCAAGATATTGTGTTTATTGATCAAATAATCACTCTCCCGATATCCAGCAAAATTTTCCGACGTTGACGAAATTTTAAAACTTTCCTGATTATACTCAATTTTTCTACGGTTTACCAATTTTTTTAATGTCGATAAGTAGATAGGCTAGGCGGGTTCTGGACCATTTTACGTCATGACGTCACAACTTTGACAGTTGACAGTTTGACAGCTGACAGTTTGACAGTTGACAGTTTGACAGCTGACAGTTTGACAGTTGAGAGTTTGACAGTTGATAGTTTGACAGTTGCAAGTATGACGTTGACATCTGACTTTGACATCTACTTTGACAGAGAGAGTTCAAAATAGACGCCTGTAAGTATTTAAGATAAAAATGCCTGCCTTAAAATGGAATATTGTTGCCGGCTAAT
>JANTOP010035971.1:0-11137 GCA_027564815.1 Symmerus nobilis | reverse complement strand
AATTCGATTCAGAATCGCCTTTTTTCATTTAGTACTAAATTCCATTCCACAGCGAAATGGAATTCAATTCCACAGAACGGGAATTGACCTACTGGTCCAAACTTATTTTCCACGATTTCATCTCACGATTCCACTTTCAATCAAAATCCCACCTCTGTATTCAATATTATATATATAGTAATATATATACTCATTCTAAATAATAAATCTGCCTTTATTTCACAACTCTCTATCTACTCGGAATAACAACCCACAAACGCTTTTTGTAATTAAATAACAATTAAATAAGAGCAGCAGAAGCCTTTCTTCAGTGGCACTGATAAAATGTTTGGTATAGATCAATGTTTCATGTAACTGTTAATGCATTTTCCTACGGTCTTGGTTATACCCTCCGCCATAGTACGTTCTTAATGATACAATTTGAACTTGAGGCCCTCTCCATATACTATTATAATACCACCATTACTATAATGCAATAAATAATCATAGACGAATAATTAAGTACTATTGTTTAAAAGACAGGGTGATTTGTTACAGATGATATATAAGAATTTTTTATGAAAATATCCATCTTTGAAAGATAGAATTTGTAAAAAATAAAACCGTGTACGTGTGAACATCAAAATTTGATTATAATACGACCTTATGTTTCTAACGAATTTTATCCTCACCAGTGATCAGGTTTATATAATTTGATGGAATTTGTGAACAATCGTGATTATTTTTACCTGGTGAACGCGAGAGCTAGATACGCGTGAACAATAATTATAAGCCTCTACCCCTCATACGTTCTCAATCTTTATATTTTACTTATTATATTTCTTTATATTTAAATAAATGTAATCACCAATCAACCATTTTGTTCGTGTTTATTTTTTTTGGAGTGGACACATTCTAGTCTGTGGCATTTTGTCTTTCCAGCCAAATATCGATTTTTATTTGTGAAGAAATGGGTTTGGGGCTCAATCGGCTCATCCTAGTTAATAGCGAAATATACATTAATAGTATTTTATTCATGTAAAAAAAAACTTTTTCTTCGATTGTATGGAGTATAAGTAAGAAAAAAGTTAGAATAAATTGTATATTTATTCGATAAGAGTGTTGGAAGCAGATATGATAAATCTAATGCCTATATTACAGTATCTATATATTCAGTATCAGTATATAGCTCCCCATTTATTAACATAACCTATTTACCCTTATTCTAAGAATTTAACGAAGCCTTTTTCTTATTCAAATCCCTTTCTCTCACACCATTACTAATTTTTATTTTATTTTAAATCTGTCCTCTGAGTACATGTAACAAATAATAGCGTAATCTAAATCATAATTCGTCTTAATAATAATTTTCACATATTGGTCATTTTTGTATATTAACAAAAGTAAACTAAATCCATATGTTCAGTAAGTATATTACTCCGAACTATGTCCATGCTTACTATCAATTATGTATTAAATTAAGTGCCTTATTGGGGATCAATTTAGGGACCCTATTAAATTCTTGATTGGAAAAGGACTAATATTCCACAATAATATTTTTTTTAGTTATTTTATTACATCATAACATTAAATATTGAATTGACTTCTTTTTCTTTCTGTCTTTACTAATTAGTATGGTAAATTGAAATTTAAATATATTTATAACTTAGCGGTCCACTGTTATACTTTAAAAACAAATTGTATGTAATGAATCGATTTCATGTTCATGTGATGCCTATTTGGGGGACATCCCAACAAGATTTGCGAGTACCCCAAAGCTATACTGGGCCTATTCGCAAAGCGACTATCCGCATCGCAAAAAGGTGACTATTAGGTTAACGAAAGTATATACTTTTGGTTTACTTTGTCCGACCAATTTTATAGCTCCGCGGGATATTCGCAATGCGGTTACCTTTCGCTGAACGTTTTGAGTTCATCGATTAGTCTACTTATTGCGGTATCCCAGCGGTTAGCTATCGGTATGCAAAAAATGATAAAAATAAAATTTTTTTGGAGTCCTTGGGCCTATTCATTTGAATCTGAAATATCTCGAAAACAAGAGCTAACCTAGAAAAACGGTTAGCACCATTGGATTCAGCGTACTCGAAATAGGTTTTCCCCCCTAGTGGCCCGCTTGACTGGAAAAAAAGTTTCCATTTCGAGCACAGTGTAATTAAAAAACAAAATTCCATATTTTATTTTTATTCCTCTTTTAGATTTACTAATAACCCTCGTATTTTTTAAAATAACTCATTTATATTTTACAACTTAACTTTAACGAAATTCCAAATTTTACTTCAATTCCTTTTATATTTTCAACTAAAATCTACGTAATTCTTTAATAACCGAATAGTATTTTTTCAACATTTCACAACAATTAACCGAATTTTTAAATTTTACATCACTTTCTTTTAGAACTTCCAACAATTACCCCGAATTTCAACCGTACAAAATTGTCCTTTATTTTGTACGGTTAATGTAAAATATTGTAAAATTGTCCTCGGCTTGGTTTACCAGTACCCTCACTCATTCGCTAAACTCTTCTTTTTATTTTAATCATTTTCCACATTAGTTATTAAATTTATCCATGCTCGTAAGCATTTTCTGGTTGCCTTATTGGTGAAATATCGAAACGGATACAAAAATTATCAGCGATAAAATTAATTTTAATCCTCTTTTTGTTTTATTTTTTGTCACATTTCATGTAATACAATCAGAGGATACCTTTTTATTGGCAACAAGTAATTTTGGTGAGCCAATTTATTAACAGTTGATAGACATGTTGAATGAGACATATTTGTTAAAGGTGCCAGGGTATATCACCCTAAACAGTGGGTTTTTTCTGGTCAAAATCAGCAGTTGCGTGCTTTTTTGGATGAAAATACAGCTCAACCGTTGAAATCACTTCCAGCTCACTCGGAAGTCGATAAATCAATTGTGTCTCAAGATCAAGAAGGTGTCGCCTATTATGAGCTTGTGAAACGGAACGAAACAGTCATCGCGGAACGTTATCGTCAACAATTGGAGCATTTAAATGATAATTTGATGCAAAAACGACCGTCTATTCTATTGCATCAAATCGTCGAAAAGTGATTCTTCTTCATGATACCACTCGGAAAAATGTTGCTTTAGCCGTGAAGCAGACACTGATGGAGCCGGAATGGGCAGTTCTCCCGCACCTAGCGCATTCCCCAGGCTTATGGGGCCAGGATTACTATCTATTCCGATCGATGCAACATTATCTTGAAAATACACACTTTGCTAATTACAGAGAAGTGGGATGTTATATGGATCGTTTCAAAGGACTGGGGGACGCTTCTATCGTCGCGACATTCAACTTCTGCCAGAAAAGTAGAAAAATGTCATGGCTTGCGAAGGCAATTACATTTATTGATTTTTTATTATTGAAATAAATGCTTAAAAATGGATAAAAGTGGGTAATTTTCAACGCAAACCCTAATAATTGAGACTCGTGGAAAATGGAGATATCAACTAATCCTGGTATAGCACATGTACCACATGATTTCGTTCATTGTTGCAGAAGTCTAGGGCGTAATTAATCAATTAAATGTTAATAAAGGAAACACCTGATTGAGTGTCTCCGTTGTTTCACTGGCGACCCCCCTTTAATTATTATTTGATTAGTTCCTACCAATTGGAGTTTTTTCAACTCGGTGGAAATTATAGCATATTACTCCAATCTATAAATCGGCTTCAAGAAATGATTTTACGAACTATAGACGTATATCAATTCCCACTCTTGGTAAATTATTTGAATCCATAGTATATTCCTTTGTAAGGCCTCTGACGCATTGTTACAATCAACTTTACTAGATCGGATAAAATTAGAGAATTATGTTCCAAATATATTAAGACAGACTAAATGTCTAATGTATGCTGATGATGTTTTTTGATTAATATTAGTATTAATGATTATGCATTACTGCTAGAAGAACTCCAACCATTTCAATGGCCTTTAACAATATTTAAACACTGTATTTTAACAATATTGGGCTAAATGCTTCAGGGCTGGGAATATGATCGTGTCGTTTCGACTCGACTTGATAAAAATTCATACATATTTTTATCTGCGCAGTTTTTTTTACTACATATGTGTTTTTATCGACTCGACTCGGCACGACTCGATCATATTCTCAGCCCAGGAATTCCGTGACCTTGGCGTTCTATTCGATGAAAAGTTATCCTTCGTAAATCTTACCGAGTACATCGTCCCAAAATCTTTTTCGGTCCGTGGATTTATAATGAGATGTGCAAAAGACTTCAAGTTACACACTATACAATTTTTCTTCTATTATTAATATTATTTACTTGGTTTTTATTATATATTTTTTCTTATTTTTTTCCTTTTTTTAAGCTTCTCATGAAACTGTTAATTTACTTTGCTCTCTACTTTGTAACATACTTATTTATGCAGTTAGCAAGGCTGTGCCTCATTTACAATATTGTGTGATCGCCCAGCTATTAGAATTATTTCAAAAGAGTTTTGTATGGTATGCATATCGCAGGCTGGTGTGAATTGACAAGACTATCCTACCACCCTACATGGTGAGGTGTCGCCTGAATCGTTCAATGTGCGGCGTTCCTATGCAGAAGCAATGTTCGCTTTTGACCTATTAACAGGCATAAGACAATGTCCAGTAATTTTATAACTAATCAACATAAAGGTACCGATCTACTAATTATGATAAGCTATTGGTAACTCATGTATAAGTAAACAATGGTTAGTAGTTTGGATAGCACTAGGCGGCTACTAGTAATAATAAATATAAAAAAAATTTTAAATAAAAAGAAAAAATTCTTTTAAAGTTAAGCTAACCCTCAGCCCAACCCCTATGCATATTCCTTATTTTATATACTACTACTTCGTAAATAGATGAATTAATAATCAATAAAAAGTAGCGAAAATCTCCCTGTTCAGCTTGGGAAGGGATTTAAGACATAGCTTTTATATTTTATTTCAATGCTCAACACATAATAGGAAATAAGACAACCGAATAAAATTGTTTTGATTTAATGGTGTTAGTTTATATACCCATGTTTAAAACAAACCATATAATTGTAGGTGGTCCACAGGGTTGGTGGTGGTATTATTATTGCTATAAATGCTTAGGATACATAAGAAAAAATACATTTATTGTCATTCCCCCACTAAACTCCCATCTCATAAGAATTTTGTACTAAACTCATTGTAAAGAAGGAATTGCAGAAATGAATTGTTTGTTTTTTTCCTTGAGTGGTGAAGGAGGATTTCTTCGCAAGGGCGAACAACTTTAAAGCAATGTATTACCACATCCTAAACTTTAAACAATAAAAAAGCCGATTAAAAATTCAATTTTAATAAAAACAGCTCGAGTTAGAAAAATTAGATAGCTTCCTTTGCTAACAGATTTATCTATCTAGCTTTTGTTCGACCTCTGTTAAAAGTAAATTACAAAATCATAAGATAAGAAGAGAAAGAGAATTTACAAAATCATATTTTTGGGAGAAAGTTATAAACTCGTTGCACTTGCTTGATTATTGTATTGTACTTATTATACTTTTGTTAACAAAGAGATTTGTTAATATTTATAGTAGGCACACTTTACTTCATTTTAATCTTTAATTTTTAATCAGAAAGCCATCAATCAGAAGAGGAGTTAATACTAAGATTATTATAATAACTAGCCGACCCCGCAGGCGTTGCCCTGCGTAAAATTGTATCTTTTAAATTAAAATTCAAATAATCGCCTCTCTGATAATGTGTGAAAGGTATTTCTCGGTGGTTCGAATTCATTGTTTTTTTTTAATCATGTGATTGCTCGAAAATCATGCAATGTAGGTGGCGTCGATGTTTGACATTTCTCGTTTGTTTGGTGTCGGTGTTTGACATTTCTCGTTTATTTGCAAAGAAAACGTTGTGACAATGATTGCCTTGGCAAGTTTTCCTTTTTTTCCACTTTAATTCCATATGATAACAGTTAAAATGTGATTGAAATGTTGTGTTAACTTATTATTTCATACATTCCATTGCACCTGTTACGGAGATCATGTGTCCGTTTATCCAACGAAACCAAATGCCGGCAATGAAAACGTGGTAAGTTGTGTTTTGCGCAATGTCATCACCGAAAATTCATTTGAATTTCTTTTTGTTACAGTCAGCCGATGATGAAATGGAGGAAATGGACGTTCAACCAAATGCCGGCAATGAAAACATGATGAATGTTGTAAGTTGTAATTTTCACAATGTCATAACCAAATATTCATTCGAATTTCTTTTTGTTACAGTCAGACGATGACCAAATGATGGATATTTCCGCATTCAAATCAATGTTGGACGGTGATGAATTCATGTTTGAAGCCGCCGATCTTCATTTCGTTTGGTCCGAAGAAGATGATTCCGAAAATTGACCACCAGTGTGATAGCTGGCTAATGCCAAAGATTTATTGTTTAACAATAGAAAGACTCATTCGCATTTTTTTTAATGAATTTTATTCATGAACTGAATACTCAAAATGAATTAAAATAAACAAAATTGAATATTGAAATCAAAAGTGTTTTCATAACATTGAACATTGTTGGAGTCAATCTGAAACTGACTGCCAATTGTCATACTGAAGAACTTCGATCGAGGTCGATCGGGTCGATTTTGAATTGTATTTCCCCTCATTGAAACACTCTGCGATAAACGATATTTTTCGTTTTGTTGTCAGGTGCGAAAACGATCAAGGCGGATGGTTTTCCGACACGGGAACATTTGACATACAGTTGACCGTGTGAAATACATTCATTTCCCGATTCAGGCCACAAACACTCAATGATTGGCCTTGTGATTTATTGATTGTCATTGCGAATGCGTGACGAATTGGATATTGGATTCGCTTAAACTCGAATGGCATATCGGTTGGGATCATTGGAATTCTCGGAATGAGAACTTCCTCACCTCTGAACTTTCCTTTTAGTACTCTCGCGTGAATCACATTGCTCATGAGTTTTGTGACCGCTAAACGCGTTCCGTTGCATAATTTTGGTTTATTGAGATTGCGAAGCATGATGACGACTGAACCAACCTTCAATTGTAAATTGTGCGTAGGCAAGCCAGACACATCCAATGAATTCAAAACCATTACCGATAGTTAGCAGTTGGTTGGAGAACACTTCGGCAGATGGATCGTTTAGCAATGCAACTCGCATGTTTGTCGTCAGCTGAAGTTTCTTCACATAACGCCACAATGTCGATGATTTGAGGCAAGTATTGATCTCATTGGCAGCGATCGATCGTGGTATTACTGGTAGTGTTTGCCGGAAATCGCCTGAGAGTAAAATTAACGTTTGGATTGATTGTCGATGAGAACGCAATCACAAAGAACATAACCATTTAAAATGTGCACTTCATCAAACTGAACTCACCTCTATGAAATCACTTTTCGCTGTTAATCACAAAAAATCGTTTCAAAACAATGTGTTAAATCAAATTGAATTACAATAACTGTCGAACGCTGATAAAAATTTGATAAAACTAGAAAAAATGCTGATAAATCGCAACAAACGTCTGCACAGCACAATAGTATGCGATGGAAAGACTGTGCAAATGAATCAGCTGTCAAAAGTTGATGCACACAACGCCATTTGGTGCAAAAACATTGTCGTCAAATAAAGTCGTAAAATCGCTCCATACAAAATGTATGGGAAAATGAATTTTCTTAATAATTTTTTTTTTTCGGGGATTTGTCTGTAATTTTCTTAGGTATTCTTCTTGTTTGGCCGGAGACCAGTCCGAATTGGTGCGAATCATCGAAATCGGTCCAGGCGTTCTTGAGTTATAAGTAGAGCCCGGAACTTCGGTGCCTAAAAGACAGAAAAATAAGCACTTTTATATGCTCTAAAAATAGCTAAAACCCTGTTTACCACGCCATATACCCATTTTACCCAAATTGCTATATGTTACACACAAAAAAAAGCTTCGTTGGTAATCACTGAGCTAAAATAAGCAATTAAAAATTGTAAAATATGCAATTAAAATAAAGACGGCATTTAAATTCATTAAGTGTTAAATCCATTAAGCACTGGAGTTACATTGTGAAACCAGTAAATACTTAATGTGCTCAAAAGTTAGAGACATTCCTTTGTCGCTGATTAAATTTTTATACTGTGAGAAGGACCGCTCTAGATCACACCACATAATTGGAGCAAATTTAAAACAAGCAATGTCTCCTGGCTGCAATTCGAAAACATTCCATTCATTTTCCGATTTTTCGCCTGTCAATATGCTGTGCATGCTTTTAATAGCGTTGAACCCAGGATTGTTATAAAGGACATTCTTAAATTTTTCACTAATTTTTCTGGCTATTGGTTTTGGAACTCTTTCCAGGCATTCTTCAGTTTTATATATTGTCGATAAACTGTCATGAAGCGATAATGCGGGCTTTTCCAAAATTTCGATACTTGCGCATAAAAATCCATAATTTGCCGAAATAAATGCCAAATCGTTCTTAACATCTATCTTTGAAAACAAGCGTTTTGAAATTTTTATTGATGCAGCGTCTTCAGCATCAAACAATATATAGGTACAGTAAATACATATAATTTTATTTCCCTTTAGGTAAAATATGCACTCAAAATATGGAAATAAGTGCAAAAATGTGCTAACGCAAAAATATGCGTTTAAAGTATAAAAATATTAAAAATAAGCAAAAACAAGTACGGCTCATATGAAAGGGAATTTAAATATCTATGGTTTAGTATACTTCAAACATATCTAGATATAACACAGAAAAATAGGTAAAAAACCGAACTTCCGGGCTTTAGTAATAACTATGCCCTATCTTGGATATTATGTCTATGGAAAATACATATATTGAATAAAATGAGAGAAATACTGCTCTACCGTGAAATAACAGAACGGTGTAATTCAAGTTAGGTCTTTTTGTAGGAGGATGCGTTTTTGAAATCTACACATATTTCTCTATCTCTCCATACTTTTAGATTTTTTGTTGGGCGCTCCAAACTGTGTCTGCAAACTAGCTAATTTTACCATTATCAGAAAATTAAACAAAACAAAAGAACGTATCTCCTCGCATATTTACATTGAATTACATTTAAATGCCGTACATATTGGATTGCAAGTCAAACTAAAAACGTAATTTCCCAAAATGTGAGAAAATTGAGTTAGGCCGTTTTGTTATTGTACGGTAGTGCTTTTCTCTTTTCTGAATTGGTGAACAAATGGTTTTGAAAATTTTAATTTATACCAAAATCACAATAATTTTAGTGATTTATCCATTGATTTATCAGGGTTTATTTTACGGGTTTTTGATGTGGTCAAATCCGTCGTTAAGAAATTGCAGTAGTAGTATTTTAGTCGATAACGAGTCGAGTCGAGTCAATTGAAAACACCACTGCAAACTGCGTAGACAAAAATATTTATTGGATCTTTATGGACTCGGCTCGCCTTCGGCTTAAAAACTCGGCTGCTGCTCATTATCATAAATAATAATGCATGCAATATTTAGAATCGATCGATGTAATAGTTTTTGAGAAATGTTTATCATGGTAATGGTCTTTTTCAATAAGAACTGTTTTAGGGGTAATCGCGATTGAATGATGGTGGAATTTTCAGAGCATTGCAAGATGGACCTGAAATGAAAAAATCGAGCCAACATATTCATAGATTATAAAACTGGTCGATTTTTCATTTCAAATCATCTCTCCAGGCTCTGAAAATTCCACCATCCGTCAACCACCTCATCGAGCTTTCAAATATTTGCGGATTGCCTTCTATTGCTTTCAAAAATTACCGTCAATACGCGAATCAAGTCTCATTGTTCTATAGGGAGATACCGAAATATTAGCTATTTTCTCAAGCACATAAAATAGAAATCTCCTTTAAAGTTCATGTTTTTTCATGGCTAAAGTTCGGTCTATTAACACTCATAAATTTGGCAAAAGTGCCTCGATTATCATGAAATTTGAGGCAACGCTTATTAAATGTCGTAAAAAAAAATTGAATAAAATATTCGTAAAATTCTAAAAAAGGAAACCTTTACGATAAAAATTGCTTCAAATCAATAAATATTACAGAGGCGGAGAATGGGAATTATTCAATTGATTTTTAGACACGTGTAAGTGAATGAGTACAATGATGCTTAGTAAATGAAATAGATTCGTATCTTTCCAAATTATATGAATGGATCAAATAAATAGTAAAAAAAATTTATTAATCTAAGGAATTCTACCTACACAAGTTAGTTGAGTAAAAAAATACTGATATGATACACAAATCAATCGAGGTATGGTTTTTCAAATCCGAATGTCAATTCACGAGTTATAGGATTAGAAAGTCCCCGCAATTTTTGATTACATGTCGAGAATTCTTTGAAGAGGATAAAAATTAACAATTAAATTAAACAATCCAAATCACAAGAAATGTTCAATATTTCATTTTGTACTACAATTTTTTAAAATCCGATCACACAGTTCAGAGTTATAGCTTTTTAAGTTCGATTTTGAGGAAAAAAAAGTTATTCGTGATATTTTCACATTCGCTGTTCCTTTTTGTAACCGAACCTAAGTGAATGTCCAGGGTCCACTGTACTTAGAAAACCCCCTTTCGATTTTTAATCGTGATTTGATATAATTTTATAAATAATGAATTGACAAATTAAATTATCAGGTCAGGTGTCAGGTTAAATAATTTTGATTTATTATTATTTAGGTTTCGTTGGTAGTTGGTTTTATATTATTTTATTTCCCATCCCATTACAAATGTATCCTTTTGGTTGTTTAAACAATCTATTTTTCATTACCTTCAAAAATTATGATTTTAATTTTTATTTAAATAAATTTTTTTAGTTTGGCAGCCGGGAGTGCTGCCAACTAACGGCCCATTGAAACATGTTATACGATTTTAAAATTTATCTACATACAATTACGATACGATACTTGTTCCATACCATATTATTCATATTTCATCATTCCCTATCACCACAAGACGTTTGAGCCTGCAAGAATTATCATCCTTTATTTCAATCAATATAGTTCAAAGAAAATATCTTGGTATTGCAACTGTATGGGTATTTGTATTGGGATCCATGAATCAAACTGCCAACCTCCTCGTCGGTGGATCCTGGAAGCAGATGGGGTGCTTCTAGTATGGAGGCA
>JANTOP010035960.1:0-11138 GCA_027564815.1 Symmerus nobilis | reverse complement strand
GAGCTTTTGAGATTTTTGAACCATATTTCTGGGAAAATTTGAAATTTCGTGAAAGGCCCGATATCTGGATAGAAAATATATTTTAAAACGTGAAATATTAAGTTCGAAATTTAGAGCTTTCTTTGAGCTTACAATGGATTGAGAAAGCTTTCAGCGAAAATTTCATATTTCATTTAAATTCTATAAGTCGGTTAAAATTCGATTCCAAATTATATAAAATTACATTTTAATTTCAAGGCTTCAATGAACTTTCGAGATTTTTTAATCTTTTTTTGGGAAAATTTGAAATATCGTTAAAAGATCGTTATGTGGATAGAAAAGTTTTGAACTTACGTGAAAACCAAAAAGCGATCCTGTGGCTGTCCATCCAAAATGCCTTCTATTATAAGCCTTCCACAGCCTCTGGCGAAAGTGAGATTTGTAATTTGTTTGCTAGTTTCTTTCAGGATGTTTATGTGGATAGAACATCAGACTTGACTGAAAATGACCGGTTTTCTCACTCGGTAGATGCTATTGATTTAAATTTCATAAGCCTATCTGAGAATGAAGTAGCGGACAATCTTTCTAACCTTAATACTAAGACAGGAAGTGGTATGGATTGCATTTCTCCACTTTGTGCGAGAAGATGTTTCTCATATCTGGCGGCTCCTCTATGCATAATTTTTAATAAGTCTCTTTCGACTGGAGTATTTCCATCCAGGTGGAAACTCTCTAGTGTAACCCCGATACATAAATCAGGCTCAAAAAATAATTATGGAAATTACCGGGGTATTGCACTTCTCCCAACCCTAGGGAAGCTGTTCGAAGCAATTGTCTGCAACATCATATCCTTTTAGGTAAAACATATCCTGTCTGCTTCTCAGCACGGATTCGTAAAAGGTCGATCAACCGCCACGAATCATATCGAATTCACTACCTTCGCATTAGAAACTATTGAGATGGGAAATCAAGTTGACGTTGTTTATACTGATATGAGTAAAGCTCTCGACATAGTTAACCACCAGGTACTCATAACTAAATTACGAAATGTCGGTATACACGCACCTTTAATTGATTGGATTGGATCCTATCTCATTGATTAATCACAGTTAGTAAAGATTAGTAACCATGAATCCCTTGTTTTTCCGGTTAAGTCTGGCGTGCCACAGGGTAGTCACCTTGGTCCACTATTATTTTTACTATTCGTGAATGATAGACCCAGATCGTTTGAATTCGCAAACTGTCTAATGTAAGCTGATGACCTAAAAATCTTTGCTCGCATTGCTTCTAATGATGATTTTCTTAAGCTCCAAGAGGATATTGATAAATTATCTTCTTGGTGCCATCGGAATTTATTGGATTTGAACACCGAAAAGTACAAAGTCATCAGCCTGCATCGAAAGCGTGACCCATTATTATTTTGCTAGAAGATTAATGGTGTTAATTTGTGTAGAGCCCTGTTTACAACGCCATATACCCATTTTACCCAAATTCCTATATGTTACACACTCAAAAAAGCTTCGTGGGTAATCACTAGTGTAGAGTATCAGAGTTCCGTGATCTTGGTGTGTTATTTGACGAAAAACTTTCGTTCAATAGACATTTTGACTTTATAACGTCTAAGGCTTATTCCATGTTAGGATTTATTATGCGATGTGCAACTGACTTCACCGATCCATACACACTCAAAACCTTATACTGGTCGTTGGTGAGGTCCTATTTGGAATATTTTAGCTCGGTTTGGTCTCCTAGCTATGAAGCGCATATTCAAAATATTGAAAGTGTATGCGCTTCGAAAATTGAGATGGGTAGATCCATTGGCGCTACCACCTTACAAACACCGGTGCCTACTTATAAACATTGAAACACTTGAGGAGCGTCGTAGAGGTGCTAGTGCTATGTTTTTCATTGATATTTTATCTGGGAGAATTGACTGTCCAAAAATATTGGAACGTATAAAATTCAACATTCCGCTCCGTCAACTTCGATCTCATGATCTATTGAAGACAATGTACCATAGGACGAATTATGGTAAATACGAACCCTTGAATAGAATGTGCGTTAACTTCAATTCCTTGGCCTGTGCATTTGATTTCGGAATGAATCGAACAAACTTTCGCCGTGGTATTAAATCTATACCCTGTGAAACTTAGGTTTCAGGTTTACCTCGTTGTTACCAACTTGTGATTCCTGGGAGTCTGGATGTTCGCCCATGTTTCCATTTCAGTTACATTAATGATAGTCGCTATATTCTTTATATATATATATATATATTTATAAACAAGATATTAGATGCATTGCTTTGTTATGACGATTGTTTTTAGTTCTCAGGTGTCTAATGTACAATTTTAATCATACTTACACTTTAGTATTATATAACTGGATTGTCTTGTACTTGAGTTCTGTTTATGCTTTTCTTTGGTTTTTTATGTATGTATTTACAATCCAAGCTGTACCTACATAATTTGAATTTGACTTATATATACCTATCAGAATGGTCGCCGTACCCATTCATTGATTAATTAAATAAATAAATAAATAAAAAAAAAATAGATTTTAAAACGTTAAAATTTTCCGAAAATAAAGACTTCTGGGAGCTTTTAAGTTTTATAGAACTTTTGTACGAAATGTATAGTACGCTTATCGTAAAAATATGGGGCATATGTTCTGTTCAGAAATGAGTCTAGAATATTAAAATGAAATAAAATAAATATGTAGTCGATTGAAGGAGTGACCCCCGTAAAACCAAGTTAGATTGCAAAAATATTTCGTCTATTCATGTATTGTTTTCTTCTGCTATGTGTAGGGCATCCAATTATAGGCAACATTTTAATTCTGGATGTTTCGAATTTAAATTATATTGATTCCGGAATAGATTTAGAACGCTAGTTGACATGTGAATAAGATTTTCATAAACATTAAAAAGCAGCGGGCCCCGAGAACCTTCAGCCCAAGTAGAATGTGGAAAGGTGTACAGAATTTTAATTTAATTTAATTTCCAGAATTTTATGACCCTTTAACAAAATAATACAGGCTTTATCATATGCGTTTGTTTTATTACCGGTAACATTATTCAGTGCTATTACTTGATGCATGCCGAATATTTTCTTCGGCCGGATAAAATGCAAGAACCAAGAAAGTTGATTTGACACTTAGGTAAAAATACAAAAATTAAATATTTCGGAAAAGTTGAAATTTATCACGGAAATCGCGACATTTGATACAGATTTGCCGATAATTTTCTTCGGATCTAGAAAAAGTAATGATGCAGTAAGTTTATAAATTAGTTGAGGAAAAATACAAAAATATCAAATTTAGCTTATACAAAAGCTCTAAAAAAACATAAAAGCTAGCAGAAAGCTTTATTTTTTAAACCCCGATTTTACGTTTTAAAATCTATTTTCCATTCAGATAACGATGTTTTAACGAAATTGTGTATTTTCCCTACGGAAAGCTAAAAAAATCTTGAAAGCTATTGAAAGCTTAAAATTAAAATCCGTTTATATAATTTGGAATCGAATTTTTATCCGATTCATTAAATTTAAATTATCGCAAAAAGATTATCTAAACTATTAAGACCACAACAATAATAAAAATTAAGGCGAGTTGATAGAGAAACTTCATAAGTTACTCGAAGTATATTCGAAAGTAATTTTCCAAATGGTTTCTTGGAAATCAAATTTATATCTTACACTTTGAATTGAGATATAGAAATCCTGCGTACACTCTCAGAAAGCTGGGTATATGTGTACCTGTAAATTTAAAGAACCAAGTAGTTTAATTTACATACAACATAACAATTTACAGTGATTTATCGAATTCTTAAGAGTAATCTCTCAACATCTTATTCCAAACTCCTTTGGAAGCATGTTAGTTTCATTTGCAGAAATTGGTTTATAATAAATTTTTAATTGGTTTGGAGAATGAAATGAACATTTGACTTGAGACATCTGGCAACCATAGAAAAGTTGGGAAAAAAACGGAAAGCCCATCAGGCTTTATTTAGTTTAGATTCAGCGAAAGTAGAAGCGATTTGTTTTTCGTCTTTTTTATTATTATTGTTTTTTGTTTATATTTCAAACCTCCACACCTTTTCGATATCAGTACCTCATAGTCATAATGTCCTAATACAGTCAACAGCCAACTAGAAAATAAAATTTATTTATCCTTGTTCCATATTAGAAACTTTTCTCTAAACGACACAAATGCAATTACAAGGTAAAGACAGCATTTATTTAAGGGAAATTTCCGTTCATATAAATATAATGATATACAATAGAAAACGGTTATTTTTTATTTATAAATAAAATACACTAAACGTAAATGGGGCTTTGTGCTCAATTTGCGTGAAAATGGGAAAATTTATTTTAAATACACATATCCGTCTCTGAATTTTCAGTTCATAACTTTACATACATCAATATATCATAGAGATGAGGATTGTTTCTTGTATTTTTTTCGTTTTTAAACTTTACTGGCTGTGAAATAAAAAGCGCAAGCGCTACCCCGGGAAATAATTTTGTTTAGCTTTAGAAAATTTAGTATTGATTTGTGCGCTAAAGTAAAGGTAGAAATCATTTGGGTGTATTTTCCAGTTTAGTAATCCTGTATGTGGGAATTAAGAGACATCCGCGCGAAACTCAATTGCTAAAAATTGAGCAAAAAATAACGTATATTGAAAGACTTAATAAACCGAGACAAGTGATGTATTCGTACCCGACGTACAATTGTATTTTTAGATATGGAGGATAGGACGAGAAGGATATCAAATCATCGAAAACATTAATACGACTGCGGTGACAACATATATGCACATACAAAATAACATAGTTAGAAAAGCTTATGATCACTTCTGGTGTACATTTAATGAATACAAATAAACCCGTTCATACAAGACTTGATAAAGTTTTCCTATAGAGAGACTTATCATATTTAGGCCAATATTAATATTAACGCAAAATATATATCACCCTTATACAGTATATAGCACTTTAATATGCACACGTACATAAATTATTTATTGAAAGTCTAAATTCTAAAACATTATTTTTCTAGTTCTGGATAGCGTGTATATGATACGATAACGTATATATGTATATTATTATGTTATATGATAATGTATTTGTTTTTATTTATTTACATAAATAACAATCTTGTGAGGGGGTTGTGCGATGGAAAAAATATCTCAAATTCTCTTCCCTCAAGCTTTTCATATAAACTTGTAATATAAAGAAATATGTCGATCCATGTATCTGATATTTATTGTGATTGCTAAATCTTAGTGCCTCTTTACCCTATATGTTGTCTTATTTGGTTGTTAAATATTTTGAAGAAAAATGTTATTTTGGAGATTTTGTAAGAAAGTCGGAGACATTTAATTAGCATTACGATGTGTTATATAGTAAGGCAGAATGGGGCGATAGAGCCATTTTGAGCTCTAGCTCAGAATCTGGAAGAGATGGGAAGTTCCGTTCTTCGAGGAGATTATATCCCGATCTTTTGGCCAGTATTTCAGTAATATCAGGGGAACTTCCTATGTCTTTTAGATTCTGAGCTACAGCCATTGTCCTAGATCCTTTTAAGTGGCTTTTACACCCTACCTGATGGGGCGAAATAGCCTTTTTGTTTTGCTGGGAAATCATAAAAAATTATAAATAGTAATAGAATAGATATTTTTTGAGAAGAAAACAACAAGAATTTATTATTTTGAACGATCAAAATTGGTACTTTTCGGTTTTTTCCTGTATTTTATTCATCTGATGATTCACTGGAATCGTATTTGTAAGTAGGCCGTCTGGACATAATGCGTTGTGACGCCAATTTAAGCGTGGTCTTTTAAGATTTCTTTTGCCACACTTAAAATGTCGTGCATCAAGACTTTCGGTATTGAAGGTGGGACAAGGGTTTTTTTCAAGACAAAATTAGGGTTAACTGTATTTATTTAGGACAATACTTACAATTTAATTAAATATTATTTCTAATTCAACCCTATCTTGCCCATCACCGAACCGATTTGTCCAAATCCAATATCCCAAACATCCAATATATCGTTAGTCTTCGATTCGCCGGTTATTTCCTCGTCTCGTTGGGTTTAAAGGATTGACTTCCACCTGGTTCAATATTGGACGACCACACCTTAAATTTCGGTCACTTTATTTTTCACCATTTGCACTATCACTTCGATTGATTTTAAATTTCTTGTTCTTAACTGGTTGGCGAACCCCACTTGATTGATTGCCGCATCCAATCAATAAAATCATCAAGTCCCCAAAAACGTTTCACGTAGTCGTTCATTAATTCGATTGATTTATTTATTTTAATTTAATTTTTTATTTAGGCGCTTCATTTAAATTTAACTTCAGTGATGGGCACCATTCGGGTGGGACTTTTTATTCTATCTTAGTATTAAATACAAAATATATTTACCATATCGCATAATCCTAATAAATATATTAAAAACGCGATTTAAATAGTTTACGTTACAGCGTGCTGATCTAACGCCACTCCAGGCTGTGGCTATTTCTGTTTTTATTCACTTTTCTTTTTTTCCGCTTGTTTTGGCTTTTTGGCTCTTTCGCCCCACAGCCAAATTTCTCTGAAAAATCACGGTAATTCCTAAACCGCGAACACAACCCCCAAACCAAATTTACCATTTCCTGCACAATACATCTCTTTAATTAAACTCTTACTTGTTGACTTTATTTCACACTCAAAAACAATTAAAAATGTTAAAGAAAATGTTCGATCACGTTTTCCGAAATAACAAATGACCCCATATTGCGGCAGGTATTTTGCCGATTGGCTTCATATTTATGACAATCTTATGGACTGACATAAGCATTGTTCACGTAAAACGGCAACTTCACGCAACACACTGCAAGCGGGAAAAGTCGAAATGGCTCTTTTGCCCCGTAGCTCTTTTGCCCCATTCTACTCTACT
This sequence comes from Symmerus nobilis, assembly GCA_027564815.1. Lineage (NCBI taxonomy): Eukaryota > Metazoa > Arthropoda > Insecta > Diptera > Mycetophilidae > Symmerus > Symmerus nobilis. The sequence continues at coordinate 4,219 of JANTOP010035960.1, read as the reverse complement.
CGGTCATATAATACTCCGTTTCTACGCTTACTTATAAATTTCACCTAAAAACTTAATTCATAAAAAATTTATTCAACCTTCGTATAATTTATAATTAATATAATAAAATAACAAATTAAACTGCTTCTATTAAAATTAATTAATTAATTACGCTAAAAGATCATTACCCATACGGGCCATATATCCCACACCGAAGCTGCTCTCAAACGAGTAGGTATTCTGTCTCAAACGAATAGGTAGAAAATTTAAATACAAGATCATGCGTTAGCGTGCCTAGTTTCGTACAAGTAGCTAGGTAATTTCCATTGAATTAGGTTATACATGTAAATACAAATAACATCCTAGTAAACGTAGTTTAAGTGGATTGATGCTGTCAAACCGATGCAATCCACAGGCGTATCGGACACAGGTGGATTCGCTGATATTCAACAACTAAATACAGATCCAGGAACTCAATATCTTTGGACATAAAGTGAGGCACCAGCTATGACTACTAAATCACACAGTATTTCGACCGGAGGTATATTGCGATGAATAAAGGTATATTCCGTAACATATATCCGAACCCAGACGCGATGAATTTTCTTGGCATTAATGGATAAGTATAGTTATTGTTTGTGCAATTTTGAATTGAAGATATTATAGACCATATTAAGCTTTATGGCACACTCGGAAAGAGTAACTAATAACTCCGTACATCATCTGGATACAAATGACATTTGGCAAAATTAAATTAAGAAATTTAACGATCGAATATATCCTACCACACTCTTCTACTCGTAGCGCTTGATTTTAAATTAGAGATGAGATTGTTACTTTTCGGATCCGAGTACTCAAATTTTTTCAACTATAAGTAGTCGTTACATTGTATTAGGGACCGGTACCTTTAGGCATCTTTGCTACTTTAATCTACATTTGGAATGCTAGAGTACTCGAATCTGTGCAAATGATCGTTTTAGTACATATTGTTTGGTACCAAGCACACAAATTTAGAGGAAAAATAAACAAATTCTTACCTTATGTACTACTACAATATAAGTTAGTTAGTTTTTATTTTATTGAAATTTTGTAACTTTCATGTAGTTTCATGGTTTTTATAAAATTTTAGAAATAAATTCTTTGATTAATTAATTTAATTGTAAAATTTTTGGATTTGTTTGCTATTTAAAAGTTTTTGCTAAATAAATTTTCGGTTCGAAAAATGTCGCATTTCTGCAAGATTTTCGGAAATTTATTAAATTTGAATAAATTAAAATTATATTTTTATAAAAGAAAGTATAAGATACCCATGTTTTTAAAAAAATATACTAATATTGGAAAGTAAATATAAATATAGTTTGGGGTTTTGAAATTAACGGTAAGAAAGTTAATGAATTTTAAAATATTTGGCAAATTAAATCTGTATAAAATAATAGTTATAGTTCAATTGAATTTGGAAATATTCTTGCCATTGCCAAATTTTTCTGCTGAATCCTGAGATTCAGAATTCGCTCTGCATCTTCGTTAATACGCATACTAAAGTTTCTAATTTATTATTTTATATAATAAAAGCTCCAACGTACTCGTGACAACGTGATTGGGAGTCAGGTAAGTTCAGATGTCCTTTGTAATTTCCGGCCCGTCTACAACCAGGTTCAGTATTTTAGATCGTTGTCCTCCTCCTATGTGCAAATATACTTCCTCCACCTAAACCACTTATTGGCAGATGGTAGAAAACAGCATTTATTGGCAGCTATTATATTGAACTATTCATAAGATAATCAATATTTAGGAAGAGAATTAATACATTCTATTTTCTATTTCTAGTAACACAAATATTGGTAACTCCCTAAGGTAGCTCAATAATAAAAATTGTCCATCCTATCGCATTTATCTTGCTTTATATAACCGATACACGCCAAACATGCACCCTCTGGTCCTGACCTGTCCCCCTAATTTTTTCAAAATTAAAAGCAGCATCCATATCAATACATTTTTGTGTAAAATGTTGTATTTTGAAGTCGACGAAAATATTTGCGGTGCAAATTTTTTTGCGGCGAACATTTACCGACAGGCGATGGATAGCGTGTGTTGTATCTGACGAAAATATTTGTGTGTTTCTTTGTCCACACCAATAAAACTTTTGATCAACGCGAACAAATTTGTGTCAAATACAACGCGCAACGTAAATATTTATTGATCTGGGCCCGGCTGAAGGTTGCGGCAATCGAACCAACCTAATGTTCTCTAATCTAATACATTATAGATATTTACTAAAAGTTTATAATAATGATGAAATCACACGAATGCCCTATGGTAAATCATGGATTTAATGGAAACATACGGATTATGAAATCCGTATGTGTGACTAATTTAATGTTAGATATTCACTCACACGTATAAAAAGTTACCGGCCATTTAACATATGGTATACCATAATCACTATGACGCCGCCAATGGAGTAAGATAGAAAGCTTTTGCCATAGTCTATTTGTAATGCTAGATCAGTGGCGTTCGCTCAAGATCTCCATAAGGTGTAGAATTATAGAACCCACCTTACGACCTGCGTTTGCTTTATTCAAGCGAACATTGCTCAGTATAAGCTTTAGCAGTTAGGTAAAAACACAAAAATTAAATATTTCTGAAAAATTGTACTTTATTTAAGAAAAATCAAATATTTATAATGGCTCGCACCGAGAAATTTGAATATCGAACATCGCGACATTTGAACGGGATTTCCCGATAATTTTCATTTCATCCAAAAAATGTAATGATAGGGAGTTTACAAATGAGTTGAGAAAAAGACAAAAATGGCATAACTAAATTTTTCGTGCAAAAGTTCTGCAAAAACTTAAAAGCTCCCAGAAAGCTTTACTTTCCAAACTTTATTTCTTACGTTTAGCCTATTTTCTATCTAGATAATGAACCATTTAACAACATTTCCACATTTTCTAAAAATAAAGTTTTAAAAATTTCAAAAGCTCACTGAAAGCTTAAAATTAAAATGTAATTTTATATGATTAGGAATCTAATTTTTTGTCGTTTCAATAAATTTAAAAAATATTAAAATTTCTCCATAAGCTTTCTCAATCCGTTTTAAGCTTAAAGAAAGCTTTAAGTTTCAAACGTAATTCTTTACGTTTTAATATCAGTTTTCTATCCAAATATTGATCCTTTCATTAAGTTTCAAATTTTCGCCAAAAAATTGCTTCAAAAATCTCGAAAGCTCATTAAAAATATATATTTGTGCAAAATTATAGGCCGATAATTGAATTTTTCAAGAAAGGGCAAACAAAGACAATGAATGCGTTCATGATAAATTGACTTTATGTCAATTTAATTTAATTTATTAAAGCTTTGTGGAGATTTCAATTTCCCACAGTGCTTTTAACGATAGTTATGATTTTTAGTGAATAGAGTTATATTTCAATTAAAAGCTTTGCTTAAGCTTTTGGAAGTTTCTTAAAGTTCTTTTCCGAAAATTTTAAATTTCTATGATGTTAAATTCTTGAGATAGAAAATGGATTTTAAAACATATAAATTTAAAACCAAAATGTAAAGTATCTTTCAAATTTTTAACTTTCCACGGAACTTTTTATCGCAAATTTCGGTTTTAATTTAAATTTAATTTAGAAGAAGAATTAGTTTCCATACTGACTACAAAAATATTTCAATTAAAAGCTTTTGATGAGATTTAGAAACTTTCATAAAGCTTTTTCAGAAAATTTTCAATTTCACAGATTTTAAACTATCAGGATGGAAAATAAATCTCAAATCGTATAAAATAAACCCTTATCAAGTACCACATAGGCCAATTTTCGAGAATTTTTGTAGCACCCGTCCTTCCCCCTCATAATTCAGTTCTAAAGTCGAAAAAAAATAATTGGTGAAATAGTTCTTGGTTATTAAATAAAATAATTTGAGTTAATTAGTGCAGTAATAAAAATTGCTTACGATTTTGTTGATATTTCAGGTGTCATTTTAATTAACTAACTTTAATTAAGGGTAAAGTAGTACAAATTTAAATGTAAAATAAAATACAAGGATGTCAGTTCATCGTGTGAAAGAAAGGGTTATTGAAGGAGATCAGAAAGGCCTGCCGACCTTGCATACTATGGTCTATTCCATACGTATATTTGCGCCATAATAATTCTACTACAATGCCCAACTAACATTTTGCGCCTTATAAAAGTTTCAGACACGTTCTCAGCATCAAATTATAAAACCTAAGGATTTACAA
>JANTOP010035949.1:0-11139 GCA_027564815.1 Symmerus nobilis | reverse complement strand
CTTATAGTGAACAAACTTACGAATATTTGTCTATTATAACCGAAATTCCATTATAAGCGGGTCCATTATATCCAATTTAGAAAGCATTGTATTAAATGAATGCTCAGCCGATACCTAGAAAATTGTTCATTATAAGCGAGTTTCCATTATAACCGGGTCCACTATAAGTGGATTACACTGTATTTAACTTTCAAGCGTCATACCTTATTACTAAAGCTATCCAAGTTGTGATACTAGTGATACTAGTATCCCAAAATATATACTAGAAATGTTGAGCTTAATTTATTACTTATCATTCTGGACTCTTTCCTGAACTTGTTTACAACTTCGGCATTTATTGTCAAAGTCGCTAATTTCAGTTGAAAGCTCAGAGTGAAAGTCGTAAGGCGGGCTGTGCTAATGTCCAAATTGTAACTAAAAATTTTTGAATCCATGGAAACCTCTATATTTCTTTGAATTTTTGTAACGATAGATGAGGTGATTATCTCCACTAACTTTCATTTATTTCTGTTGATTAGTTATTCTTCTAATAATTTCCGAAAACTCTCTTTTCGTCTTCAGCTTGTCCTACTTTCCCAAATTTGTTGTTAGTTTTCCCGAGTTTTTGCTCGCTTTTCTGAATTTTTCCCTACTCCCTACTGAATTTCAATGAAGCTACAATCGATAAATTTCTTTAGAAAGACCTTATTTGAAGAATTATTCTTCTCAAGAAGTCTGGCAGAAATTCCTCTTTCAATTCACCTCCCTGATTGAGGAACTACGGATTGCCGCAATTCCCTTTTTATTTATCGCATTTTGTTGCCAACAATGGGATTTTCTGGGGGAAAATATCTCTCTTCTACTGGCAAGTAATTCTTTGCCTGTAACTCCCTTGCCTATAGATATTTGTTCAAAGTGGAGGAACGGATGTAGAAACCTATGAATTAGAATGGGGGATCGCCCATTCGGGTTCAAAGGAAAATTCGTGAACAATTCAAAATATCATAAATCTCAGTCAGTCAAATCGAAAAATTAACTTAAATTAAAAATTTGTTGAAAATTCAAAAATTACGCGAATTTTGCGAATGTTAATAGGAGAAATTAAATACCAAAATTCTTAAAATTCGGGAAATTTTTTTGAAAAATCTATTTTTTAAATTATCCAATTTTGGCAAAAACAGACTAATCCCTTCATATTTTTGGAAATTTTTGAAAAATTCACGTAGCAGTCTGAAATTTTCTACAGACATACCTAAGATGACACCCATAATGATGGTGACATGACAGGGCCCTTAAAGACCCTCAGTACGAACTCATATAGCCTACCCCTGACGGCAATTTCTTAATGTTTTTTTTTTATCTGAAATGCTTCCAAAAAATATTCGAATCGCAGTTATTTCTGCAGCTAGAGTCCTTAAATTTGGCACAGACACTCTGAAAGGATGTACCATTTTATTATTTCTTAGTTAAGACGTTTTTGAGATATTTAATTGAGAAATTAAATGGAGCAGGACCAGTTCAGAATGGATAATATGGCAGGACTAGCTCAACTCATTAGAGAAATGTAATTTTTTTTTTTTAAATATTTTACTAGACAATATTTGAATCCGGTGTTCCTAAAAAAAGCCCTAGTAAACAGACAGACTAAGAAATATTATTTTAAATTATTTAGGTTAAAATAAAAAGCGTGTTAAAAGTGGTTTAAATCAGCCACAATATATTCATGACCGTTGTGCAGTTTAATATTTGGTATTAATTTTATATTTATATTTTATAATTTTCTAGCAAAAAATAACAATTGTATTGGTATATATCGACCACCAGCCGCTCGAAGGTTGTCGGCATTGACCGCTGATATCGTACAACAAACAGATGTTCCGACTGTAACCGTTGAACGACAAGTTCACAACGGTAAGACCACAAATGTAAATAATGATATTGTGCAGATATCTGGATCCTTAGAAGCTGACACAATAAATGTGACGTCAATAAACGCATCACAAAATTTTACAAGTCCGATTGCCTCAACTGATAGTAGTCAAACAACGTCCAATCAAAGGTAAAACAATGGTATAATAATCGTAATTAAAATTTGAGTTCGTTTTATATTTCATTTGTAGGGTCACACCCAGAACTAGAGAGCGCCGTCCCGATCGTGCTGTATACGTACCACGGGCCCGTCGTAGTCAAACAACACCGCCAACCAGTACAACAATAATACAATCACCACCAATACCGACATCATCGATACCCAACCAATCGTTAATTAATACCGATAATACAAATTTATCTGTGATCTCTAATTGTTCAATAGCAAATAATCTATTTACTTTTGACCCAAATATCGATTCCAATAAACATGTTAATTGCATGAGCACGACCAACAATTGTGATGTGGTGGCAAATGTGAGCTGTGATCCCAAGAAATCTCTAACACATTGTACGGTAAGCAGTGCAAATGTGACCACCAATTGTAATCATTTCCAAAACAATAGTGATAATCGATTGACCGTTAAATATCGGAACGATAATAATTCGACACATCTGGTTGGCATTGATTGTAAGAATTTAAGTAGAAATAATAATTTGCCGGACGATTGTCGATTGGTGAATGGTAAAATTGGTGTCGGTGAAATGGGTGATCGAATGAAGAAGGGCCAACCAAAATTGCCAAACAAATCGATGCGGATTGAAGATTTTTCTGGTGAGCGGTCCGAGGCACACTTAAAGGATAACCAGAAGTTTGATAGGGATGAGAGAGAATTTCAACGGGTTTCCAAGGTATCCAATTTTTAATAAGTATAATTAGCTAGTAATATATTTAATATAGTCAATTTACATTTTAAAATAGAATTTACGAATATTTTGTATTGAAAAATGACAGATTACGAATCGATTTTAAAAATATGATATCTCCGATATGAATCGGTTGATTTAGATTTAATTCATAAGAACAACAATACCGTCAACGTATTTTAAACTTCATTTCGTCAAAATCTCTGCCACCGTTACGAAGTTACGGCTCCTTCAAAATTTTTTGATGAACCATATTCTCTCATTCAACCATATTATTACGAACCTCGCTTTCTTTTTTTTTTTTATATGTCGATGATAGTTCAAATTGGTTCAAATTGATAGAAATCGACTTATCGATTAAAGAGAGATTTAAGGAAAATTTCCATTAATGAATTACAAGAATATTCAAGTTTTATTTAAAAATTTGAGGCGATTTCCATTCGGGTACGTTTCAATCTAAGTATCACCGATTTGCGAATCAACTTTAAACGGTGATTTCTTCGAAATGGATCAGTCGATCACTATTTAATTTACGTTATGTAAACAGCAAAGTCTAATAAGTATTTTAAAATTTATTTCGACATAATCTTTGCCATCATTTGGAAGTTACGAGTCCGTCTGTTCGTCTGTTCTGAAGAACTGATCTTTTCCGTTTTTTTTTCTTCAAAATTTACCCTACAAGAATCGATTAGTTGATATAACGTTCAGCTCCTAAAACTCCTTATTGTCTTGCAGGAAATAAATCGAAGTAATAGACGAATAATAAAGCAAACGTTTAATTCGAACGTATTAGAGATACCGGTTGAACAGCCACTTAACGATACAGATAAATCGGGACCAGATTTTGATCCGGAAACCGATGATTGGGAGCGTATGTTTAATGATAACGGTGATTTAGATTTATGTCCAAAATTGATGGACGAACTAACGTCATCGATTGGAAAGGTTGCAATAACAACACCTAAGTCTGACTATAAAGTATAATTGAAAGAGATATTTTCGTTGTATATTATATTACTGATTTAAATTCAATTTGTAGTTGTATCACGCAAATCATGCTGTACTGAGCGGTGAAGAATTTCCGCACGTTCTGGAAGTGTCAAATTTTCCTCCCGAATTCAAAACTCAAGATTTAATGTTACTTTTTTCCCAATACAAGGAGTCTGGTTTTGATATTAAATGGGTCGATGATACCCATGCTCTTGCCGTTTTTAGTAGTTCAAGAATCGGTAAGTTCTTTCTCGGTAAAATATTTCTTTTATTTAAATAATAATTTTTCAGCTGCTGAAGTGTTAACGATGGGACATACATTTGTTAAAATGAAACCGTTAACGGATGCTACAGTTGAATCGCGAGCCAAAGCGAAAAAATGTTCGGGCTCCTTACAACCGTATCGCCAACGACCGGAGACGTGTGCTGCATTGGCCCGTCGTTTAGTTACCGGTGCACTTGGTGTACGGCTGAAAACGGCCCGTGAGGAAAGAGAAAATGAGAGACGGGTATTGCGCGAAGCCAAAGGTATCCGAAAACCGTATTATTTAATTTAAATTAAATTAATTTGAATTTTTTTGTTTTTTTTTTTAGAACGAAAACTTTTAGCGGCAAAACAACGCGAGGAGATGTGGGAAAGTTAAAAGCACGAAATAGAATTTATTTCTAGCCATACAGTTTTGCTAAATGCTTACTATATCCTTTAATATAAAATAGGAAATAAGTGATAATTTAAGTAATTATCGGTTGATGTTTAATTAGGGGAATTCCAAAACATTCTCTCATATAAGGGTTTTCCTATTGAATCTTCATGGAAAGATTTAGTAATCGATTCGTGCAATTTATTATTTCTTATTTATTAAGATTTCTTATTTTAAGATTGCAAGGATTTTAAATGTTACTATATTATTACATATGTTTTCAAAAACAATTTACAAAAAAATATATGTATAATTTTACATGTAGAACAATTTTATAATATATGTAAATTAAATATAAAAAAAGTAAATGAAGTAATGCAATATTTTTCCTATTATAATAAGAGAAAGTACTTGTGTAAGAAGTATTAAAATTATTTTAATTTTCATTTAATAAAGAATAATTTTCCCATAAACGGAAACGGTGTATTTTAACTGGGGAAACAACTGAGTTTAAAAGAAAAATCTGAAAACGATCGTTCTTCTGACAATGAAAGGATTTTATTTCAATTTAGGAATAGCATAACACAGTTTTTATAGTTGTGGCTCAGATTTACTATTCAAAACAGATTTTAGGCAATTAGGGTAATTTAGTTACGATAATTAGGATGAGTATCAGTATTAAAATTACCATGTAAATTTCCGCTACCATTTTCTTAATTAAATACAATGTATGTATAAGGATCATTGCCAAATTATTGCCAATCACTCTGGGGTTATCTTAGGTATGCTTGTGCAAAATTTCAGGCTCCTAGATGCATTTTTGAAAAATGGCAAAAAAAAAAAGTCCATGTTTTTTGCCAAAAATCGAAAATTTCAAAAGTTGCCCTTTATCAACTAAAATCCTAGTTCTGGCTCAGATTTGCTATTTAAAAATGGTTTTAGGCAATTAGGGATGATAATTAGGATGGGCATCAGTATTAAAATTCCTATGTAAATTTCAGACATCAATTTCTTAATTAAACATCTCAAAAACTGCTCAAGTAAGAAGTAATAGAATGTATAAGCATCGAATGGTATATCCTACAAGAGCATATGTGCCAAATTTCAGGACTCTATATGTAGAAGTGCCTGACTTCCTAATAGTTTTCGTAAACCTATTCATTAAGGCTCGACAGCATGCAACAAATTTTTTCTCAAAATAATCATAAGAAAAAGCATGCTCAAATTATTGTCAATCATTCTAGGTTTATCTGAGGTATACTTGTGCAAAATTTCAGGCTCCTAGGTGCATTTTTGAAAAATGGCCAAAAAAAAAGGACAGTGTATAGTCCATGTTTTTTTCCAAAAATCGAAAATTTCAAAAGTTGCCCTTTTATCAACTAAAATCATAGTTCTGGCTCAGATTTACTATTTATAAATGGTTTTAGGCAAGTAGGGTAATTTAGTTATGATAATTAGGATGGGCATCACTATAAAAATCCTCATAAATTACATCCGCCAATTTCTGAATTAAATATATCAAAAACTTCTGAAGTAAGAAGTAATAAAATATATAAGGATCGAATGGTACTTCCTTCAAGAGTAGCTGTGCGAAATTTCAGACTCTAGATACAGAAATGCCTAACTTCCTAATAGTATTCGTAAACCTATTCATTAAAGCTTGACGGCATGCAAATAAAAATTTTTTTCTCAAAATAATCATAAGAAAAGGTACGCCCAAATTATTGTCAATCATTTTAGGTTTATCTGAGTTATGCTTGTGCAAAATTTCAGACTCCTAGGTGCATTTTTGAAAATTGGCCCAAAAAAAAGGACAGTGTATAGTCCATGTTTTTTTGTCAAAAATCGAAAATTTCAAAAGTTGCCCTTTTATCAACTTAAATCATAGTTCTGGCACAGATTTACTATTTAAAAATGGTTTTAGGCAATTAGGGTAATTTAGTTATGATAATTAAGGTGGGCATCACTATAAAAATCCTCATATCCTCCAATCTCGCAATTAAATATCTCAAAAACTTCTCAACTAGGAAATAATGAAATGTATAAGGATCGAATGTATTATCTCAGGACTATATCTGTACTATTTCAGGACTCTAGCTGTGGAAACAACGGAATTCCTAATAGCTTTTCGAGCCCACCTCATGACGTGGCCGCACCAACTCGACCTACCGAAAAAAAATTATTTTCTCAAAATATCCATTAGAAAAAGTATGCCTAATTTACTGACACTCATTCTGAATATATCTTAGATATGCCTAGTCTACTGTATAGAACTCCGCAGACATTTTAACATTGTTCCTTCATTCGGACAATATGGAATGATATAGAAATTTATTCAATGAAATTTTGTAAAAGCAATGCAGTTTTTATTTCATCATTTTCTATTTATAATTCATAAATTACACATTACGAGTATGCTAATAATTAGGAAATTAAAATAATTTTATTGGGAACGCTTAATTAACTATTGTTTCTGAAATTGCATCATTTAATTCACAGTACGTCCCAGTTTTATTATTTAACCGTCCAGTTAAACCCTCCAATACAATTTAAAGTCCATTCCTTTGTATTTTAACACACATTTAATAATAATTATTAATATTAATAGTATTTATCTATATATTTACAAGTTAGATAAAAAAAAAGAAGGAAATTCATCATTCATTTCTCCATAATTCGAATCCCAAAAATAATAAATTTATTCCGATACAAAACTGTCATCACTTTCGGGTCATTCGCGAAACAATCCTCTCGCCTTTGCCGTTATTTTTCGAACCCGTCCCCGACTACTAATACTCATCAAACGATCATTTTCACTGTCCTCATCATCGGCTACTGTATTTCGTGATGGTTGCGATGACGTCGGTTCGTGTAAATGTGAAATCAACGGATTATGTACACGACGTCGCTGTCGACTGGACGAATCCTCCTCATCGGTGTCCTCGTTGTAATAGGGCCGTTTCTGTGTACGAGTAGACGATCGTGATGGGCCAGCCTCCTCATCATCTGAAAATATTGTTCGCTTCTTGCCACGTAAATTACGTTTTATCACATCGTTTGGTGTTGACGTTGTCGGTGCCGCTGATGCATTTCGATTCGCCATATATCGTAATGGTTTATTATCATCCGATAGATTATCATCATCCTCGTTATGACCGTTATCGTACGGATGATTTATTGTGCTACTACTTCCCGGATATTCTTGCGTAGAATTTATGTGATTTCTCAGTCTCAAGCGTGCTGACATCGATGTTGAAGATGTCCGTAACGGATCAATTTCGGATGTATTCGATTCTATATCTTCGGTGTATCGTTGATATCGTGGCATTATGTTTTGTTGGCGGGTGTGCCGAAGCGTTGACGGTCCCGGTTCACCATAATTATGATCTTCCTGGACATGGGAGCGTCGGGCTCGTACAGGAACCGGTAAAGGATTTATTGGTATGGTTTGAGTGTCACTGGACGTAGCAATGGCAAGTCTTTGACGTTGTAATAAACCAGATGGACCTTCACCTAGAAAGAGTACCGGAGTGAAATTAAAAATAAGTCTGGAAGTCGACTGGTTTCCGAACTTACCAGCATTTGGTGTTGTTCGTAATTGTCTGCTACGAAACCGATTACTGACATTTAATTCACTTAATACTCGGTCATCGTCACTTTCTTCCTGTGATGTCTGTTGCCGTAGTACCCTAGTCGTAACAGTTGATTGATAGGCAAATCCACCTTGAGTGGTATGGGTCCCATCTTCCTGACTCAATTCCGATTCGGAAATCTTATTCTTTTTCCGTCCCCTGCGGCTCGATTCCTTGAATAGAAAGATCAGTATTAACTCCGCTAATTCTAAGAGTTATGAATCGACGACTTACCTGAGATGAATTTTGTGATCGATTATTAAAACTATGGTCTAATTCTAAACTATCATCCTCTTCATTTGTTTGTACATTGCGACGATTACTGCGACGCGTTGATCGGGGATTCTCATTTTCGGTATCGGATTGATAATAATCGTTCGCCACATTCAAACTAAAACTTTGATCCGATTCATAATGTTTGCCACGCCCACGTCCTCTATGTTTGGGTCGTACATCTTCATCACTACTTTGGCTATCACCAGCTCGATGACCTTCCGTTGTTACTACTCGACGTGGTCGTCCCTTTCGCAACGGTTCACCGATATTTATGGATGACACGCCGTACAACACAGCCGCATCACTCCGTAACTGTCTATGACGTTTGCCTGCCTTTCCATTTACAGAACCATCACCTCTCGACTTCTTCAGTTCTCGTTTTCGTTTCTTACTTTTCTTTGGTTTACTTACGTTCGGCCGTTTATTTGGTTTGTAACTATCTTCCGAATCGGAATTCTTTACCATACGCTTTCGTAGCCGACTAACGCCTAATGCAGCCAATGGGATACCAGCACTATCCTCACTATCATTACTATTATCATCATCATCATCATCATTATCGCTGGATGATGACGATGAGGCTGTCGATCGTTCAAAATCACTACCATCATTTATCACATCAATGCTTGGCGAACGTCGCCGACTTGTCACTGCGCGGCTTGTACTTGGACCGGCTACCGGTTCCTGTACCGCTGACGATGATGATACACCATTATTACGTCTAGGCCGGCCAACACGTTTCCGTGGCGATCCATCGATACCATTTACGGTTCGATTTCGTGGTATCACATCATCATCGTCATCGTCATCGGTTTGGTGGGACGGTTGATATTGTCTCGATGTGCCCGCACCATTTGTCATTAGGCTGGTTGTAGCTCGCGTTGCAATCTTATTTGGTGTACGTTTTGGTGTGCTGCGCGTCCGATTATCTTTCGCTTTGTAACAGTTCATTATCGATTTGACGTGCGCCTCAAATAGGGTACTCATTCGTAATGTCATTGAGTAAATCTGTAAAAAAATTTTAAGTGGAACCATTTTTTTGGGTGAAATTGAGATAAATATTATTTGAAAATAAATAAAAGAAAATTAAATTTGTTACGGAATGCCAAGCTACACTTATTACGAAAAGTTAAACTCTACATTTAAACAACTTGATCGGAACTTCAATTTCATGTTCCGAAGAAGTACTTTGTAACATTGTGCGATTATATAAAACTATGATAACATAATGATATCATTACTAGCAATGTCATGCCATTTTTTAAAATATATCTTTCTTGTTTTCCTAGCTAATTATCCTAAAACTCGATCTGACATCGATTATACGTAAGGGTTTTGAGACAATTCGCATAAAACAATTCATAGAATAGCAATTTATCTGAAAAAAATTCACGGAATGTGATTGTGGTATCAGCAGCAATCCCAAAAATATATTGGGATATACGAGTAGGTAAATCATTTTAATTTCTGTTATTAAAATCTCATTTTCTAATTATTCTATTCATTTAATTTAATTTTGTTCGATTTTCAGTTACAAAATTCAGATATTTAAATATACACGTAAATCGGTGAATTTAAAATTTAATTTTCAGTAATCATTAAATTACTTGAAATAAAAATTTTTTGAAAATGGAATTGGAACAACAAGTGGAATGAATTTCAAAAAAGAAAGATTTTAAAGAAATGTTGATTAAAATAAATGTAATTCTACCAATTTTACTAACTTTAAGCACAATATTTTGTTGATTTCGATAAATCAGAGAATTAGGAACTAATATTTTAAAGTAAAACAAATGTTTCTTATTTACAGTAAATAATTCATGAGATTTTCATGAACAACAAATCATTTCCTTTAATAATGAATTTATTTCAGCTATTTTTTAATATTAAAATTTATTAAATATATAACAGATCAATTTCTTAAATTATTTCTATTTTTCTTAATTTTAAAATATTATTTTCCTTGATCTAAGATATAAATAAGTAAGTTTCTTAATTGAATATCCTAAAGATTTTAGTTTAGTAAATTTTGTTGGAATATAATGTAATTAATTTAATGTATAAATGTTTTAATTAATAGTTAATTTATTTTGTGTTATTTTAATATTTTTGATGCCAAATCTTGCTGGAAATTACAAAAAAATGATTTTCATGAGGTAAGAGAAAATTAATTCTCACTAAATAATTATTTAATCCCTAATCAGGAACAATGACCGAAATTACCCAATACAAGAAGGTCAAGTTGGCTAGGTCATGTCAAGTAGAAAACTCATGAAAATATAAGGTGAAGTCGACATTCTCTTGGGAAGCGTTAAATTTTATTTTTATTGAGATTTCTGTTGCTTAGAATTTCTGAATTTAACCGTTTGATATACAATACATTTTCTTAATTTATTTTGATTCTTGCTTTCATTGGTCCACTAATTCTCAATATTTAAAAACCGAAGCGAAAAGTTATTGACTTCCCTTTGGAAGATTAACAAAGGGATTTGCTGTGGGAGAGGTACATTTTGGACTTACAAAATCTGGAAGAATATGGAAGAATAACTTGGAATTTCATTTCAAATTAATTTTTTTCTAGGAAATATTTTTGATTTTTTAAATTTCATTTAAATTCTAAATATTGGGTGAGGGAAAAAGTATTGAGCCTTTTTTTGTCGAAATTCAAACGAAAAATTTTGCTATTTCAAATGAACTTAATTAAACCAAATATGTACCATTTTGATCGATGACCTTTTGTCATTTTTTCGGTAAAACCATAATCCCATCAGAGTAGAACTTCTGTGGTTTAGAGGCGAAAAACCTGGACAACTCATTTTCACAGG
>JANTOP010035938.1:0-11139 GCA_027564815.1 Symmerus nobilis | reverse complement strand
CGCAATCGTACATGGAGAATACGATGGTGCTCATAACTCAATTTCGTCTTAAGTCGACTTAAGCGGTTAATGCTTGGCGACACAGATATTTAAAGTACGAAATATCTCCTTGTTGATTGACCTATTTTTACCATAAAATGCTACTACGGTCTTCTGAACCTGAAAAAAAAACATCGAAAATAGCGGGAATTAAATTGTCATTACTTGTGAGGTTAGAATTACTATAACTTTCGAATGAATAATTTCATTTCAATTGCCAGTGTTTTGTGAAAAAATTGACTACAAATTTTAAGATTTTTGATGCAAATTATCTAAATTTTATATGAAAAAATGACTTTTAAACGTACTTCAATGAGATTCGCTCATACCAATGGATATACGCATTGTTGTTACACGGAAAATGGGGAGTGAGTTCATTGGCCGACATACAATTTGATCAAAGATTAATAAAATCTCTTTCCAATTAAAATAGCCGTATATTAACAGCTGGCTCAGATGGTGATATCCGGATATGGAATGGTATCGATGACGATGATCCCCAATCACAATGTGTCGGAGAATTTATATTATCAATCATTCATTTTGCGGATCGAATGTTGGTATCGACCGATTTGAATACTGTTCAGGCATATACATTTCCGGATGGGGATCGTGATGGGACGGAATTTAGGTTTACGGCACCTGTAACTTGTATTAAAGCAAATAAAACAGTACGAAACCTCTTTAAATTTTGTTTGTATTTTTAAAGAAAACTACGAATCTGACATGATAATTTATTTAAAGTTTTTAGCTTCCGGTTCCGAAGATACCATCATAAAAGTTGTTCTAGTTGACAAGTCTGAGGACTTCTTTGAACTAACCGATAATTCTGGGCCCATTTTACATATTGATTTAAGTGTTAACGATTGGTTGGCATCTGCCGCCGGTGATGGTGCAATTAGAGTTTGGGATTTAAAAACAAAGGCATTATTGAAAACTTTAGAAGGTCTGGACAAAGTCACAAGCTTTTATGGAACAAAAATCTATGGTAAACCTAATTTAATGAATTTAATCGGAATTTTCCATAACGAATTGCATAAATGTTCCGAAATGAATATTCAGAATTTATATGATTTGATTACTTATTTTAAGAAACCTACCCATTGCAAAATACTATTTTGTAATTACTTCAGAAAGTACTTCCGAGTTTGAATTCCAAATATTTAGATCTCAGAAAAGTTATAGTTATTTTTTCCTAATCTAGTAACACCTACATTCGACAATACTGGTAATCATTTAGCGTATACCAAGAAAAATGAGATCATTGTACTGGAAACGAGTACTTGGAAACAACGATACTCCTTAAAAGATGATAAAGTAAGTTTCCCATCCCTCAATTAATAATTATTATTAAATTAAAATTTCTGGTGTAAGGTATCTGGAGATTACAGTGTTTGTTCCTATTCCCCATGCGGAGGTTATTTAGCTGCTGGAACAACTACCGGTGATATTTCTATATGGAATGTAATCAGTCAACAACCATTAAGCGGTGATCATACATCGGAAGACTCATATGGTATCACATCGATTGTATGGAATCCAGTAAATGATGATGGTGAATTAGCGTATACGGATAATTCAGGACAATTGGGTACAGTTTATAATTGTTTTGCGAAACGGGCAGGAAGTATGGCAGATCCTACCGAAAATGGGCATGGAGATGAAATTGATTTTGGAGATATTGAATTTGTGGATGATCAAGCCGACGATGACGAAGATAATGAAAACTGTGTTTCGCTTTTAAAATTGAAAAATGAAACATTGAAAATAACGGAAAATGATGAAATAAGTGAACCGGATATTGATGAATTGTTAGAAGCGAAAACTAAAACGAAAGACGAGATGGATAATCAAGTGGAAAAAATAAAAAACGCTCGTCAATCACCATTTCAACCAGGTGAAACATCACGAAATCTGGAACATCGATATTTGGTATGGAATCATGTTGGCATTGTTCGTGGCCACAACACCGATACAGAAGATTCAATTGAAGTAGAATTTCATGATTCATCTGTTCACCATAGTATTCACATGAAAAATTATCTCCATCATACTATGGCAAGTTTAAGTACAACAGTCTTAGCGCTGGCATGCCCAACGCCTTCGAAATTGGTCTGTATTGTTTTAGCGGCGGCAGCTGGTAGCAGAGAATGGTCAGTATCAATGCCAAATTGTGAAGAAATTTTAGCTATCGGCGCATCCGATAAATTGATAGCTGTCGGTACGGATGCTCGTTACGTTCGTTTGTTTAGTGTAATGGGTACACAACGGGAGGTTATCTCTGCTCCAGGTCCAATCATATCTATCAGTGGTAATAATGATAATATGTTAATAGCCTATCATGATAGTCCTGCCATCGATGATGATCAACACATTTCTCTAATGTTGATACAAGTAATCGGATTAAGTTTACGTTGCCGTTACACGAAAGTATCATTAACGCCGACTACAAAGCTAACATGGATCGGTTATTCGGATCGTGGATCACCCGTAACCGGAGATTCGATGGGTATGGTGCGAATTCTAAATGTTCGTGGAAATTTTTGGACGCCCGTATGTGATACTAATTTTCATGGACGAGGTGCATCTGATCAATTTTTTATTGTCAATGTTTCTGAAAGTTTACAAATTGTCCGAGCTATATTA
Organism: Symmerus nobilis; assembly: GCA_027564815.1. Lineage (NCBI taxonomy): Eukaryota > Metazoa > Arthropoda > Insecta > Diptera > Mycetophilidae > Symmerus > Symmerus nobilis. The sequence goes on along the minus strand of JANTOP010035938.1, from coordinate 8,454 downwards.
TGTCGCGGGGCTGGTTACCCATTGACCAATCCACAACCTCATATTACTGAATTACCGATGCAATTGCCGATGTGCGATTTGGAAACAGATAAAGCGATTTTGGAGGAATCGTTGTTAAGGCGAGCCGGTTTTAATGTTGATAATGGAGAGCAGAGTATGAAGGAGGACGCTATTAAATTATTTGGGGTAAATCCTATTTTGAATTGCTATATTTTAGTCATCTCAGTATATAGATGATAATATTGTGCCAAAGCCTAAAATACAGAGAATTACGTATCCAGGCCGGGCGTATATGCTTTCCCTTTATCTCTAATGAGTAATTTTTTTTCTACAATTATCTAGTTGGCCTGCAAATCAGAAATGGAAGCGAGGGCTCTAGAACTAATCGAAATGATTGCTTCACCATCTTTGTTGCATTTAGCGATCAAATATGCATCCGCAATGGGACGCATCCATTTACAAGAGAAATTAAATGAATTGGTACCGCATATCGAAGAGCAAGAACAAAAACGACATCAGCAAATGAACGATATCGAAATGGAAGCGGTTCATTTAATACAGACAACACCCATGAATGCATCACTACTGTTACACAATCGGGAAAAGTCTCAGACCCCAATAATTGCACCAAAGTTGATGTCGTTGAATAAAGGTAAACGTAATCCGTTCAAAAGATCGATTGGCACACCAAAATCATCAATGTCAAATCCATTGAGTCATTTAACCGATAAAGCTATTGGATTTACAAGCACACCATCATCAAATGAACCGGACGATACAGAGAAATCGATTAATATTTCTGAATCACAAGATCTATTCAGTTCGGAAGAAATAGATTTTAATGATGAAAATAGTGATAAGAATCGGGTAAAAATAAAAATAATTGCCCTTTATGTAGAATTCAAAAATAACAGTTATTCAGTGATATATTATGAATTATTTATTGTCAAAAGCGAATTGGCTTTGATAACATGAACCGAGACAAATCTGTACGAATTACCTCATTCAGAAGTACGGGATGGTCATAATATATAAGAATAACTGTTATTTCCAAGCATCATTGTATCTAGTTATTATTCGAAAATCACATTTTACAGCTATTATCAACGAAACGTGTTGAGGAAATTGTCGTTACTCCGTCAACGAAACCACAAATAACATTCCGTCAATGGTTCGACGAAAATAAGAATGCCTTCCAATCACAACATCCAGATTGTTCAGCAGCGGAACTAACAAAACATGCAATGAAAGAGTATCTTGCCTCGGTAAAGGGAAAAACTCACACTTCTGAGTCGATTGGCGGTAACAAACGAAAGATTGATGAGAATGGGGATGGACAAAAGCAGAATGGTATATCAAAAATAGCGAGATTTGGTTTTAAGAAATAATTTAAGTAATTTTTTTATATTTCATTTTATAATAATTGGACAACAAATATATTTATTTTAATTGTAAATGAAAGGAAATTTTATAAATTTATCCCCAAGTCTTTACCATCCCGTCCAACTGTAGATGCAAATAGTATTGGACAGGTACGAAAATTTTAACTAAACAATTTGTGGTAATTCCACCTTTAAAAAACACAAAAACAATGATCTATTATTAGCAGAGAATGAAAAAGCTACAAAGGTGGGCAAAGTTAATCTAATATTTAACTTCGTTAATTATCATTCCGCTACTCAAAAAGTTAACTTCATTAATCGTTAAAGCGATAGTTTTTAGTTAGTTAAAGTTAACCGTTACAGTTAATTATCAAATTGAACTGGACTGGAATGTATTGTATATATTGACTTACTTTAATAAATAACTATCCAATTAACTAGTCTACTGACTGTTAACTAACTGATTCTACGTAGAGTAGGCTAGTTAGAGAAGGTAAACCAACGCAAATCGAGCAGTTAATCTGACGTTTATTTAACCCTTAATTATCTACATCTTCCATAAGACACATGTTCCCTCCTCTTCATAAACATCTACATGTTAAAATTTTCATCAGAAAGGGATGATCTTTTAGCCTGCAAAATATTTTTTCCTGTGGAAAAAAGCACTAGACGGAATAGCTGTGTTGTATTATTTTATAAATACGTTTATAAAAAGTGGTTCATCTAGCTAGGTCGTAGGAAAACAACATCTATAAGCGAGTCTTTTGACTTTGCGTTGAGCTAGATTTTAACTAAATTCTGAGCTTTGTTTTCTAGGCTCTTAGATTTCTCTTTAGATTAAAATCGAGTGACAATACTAAAAAAATCTGAATCATCCCCTACTTCGTCATTATTGCTAGCGCTATCCTTTTCGTTGTTTAACGGAAGTTAAGATCATTAAAATTTTTTCAATTCACTCAAAATTTAATAAGTTAAGCATTATGTTAACTTCGTTAATTAACGATTAACGTTTTTCTGCCCAGCTTTGAAAATAAATAAGTATAAGTATAAGTAAGTAAGTATAAGTAAGTATAAGTATAATAATTTGTTGTAAGGCAAATTATTACCCACAGAAAATGAAAAAAGCCAAAATAATTGCAATCCTGTCAAGAACTTTACAAATTCAAAAGACTATTGCCCAATTACGCTATAAAAATATTATGTAATAAATATATTAGTATACCTACTATTATCAATAAACAATTAAAGTCCAAAAATATCTTACTAATAAATAAACAATTTAGATTTAGAGGATTGTCCTATAATCACCAATTATTTAAGGGGTTGCATACGTCCAGCTTCAGTAAAAATTGAATGTTTTATATTTAATTTCTTCGGAGATATATCTTCAAAAATAAGAGAAAAATATTACTACACATTATTCATTGGCCCTTAAAATATAGGAAAATAAAATTTAAAATAATTATTTATAATAAATTAAAGGAGCAAGGGATGGTTCTCAAGGCACTGTTTTAAAAAACGCAGCTTCACGGTCGGCATGATATCTTCCGTGAAGGTAGATGGATCTGAAAAATAAAAAAAGATTCCTGTAAAGAAATGTTGTTGTTATAATATCTGTCGAGCCAAAATCTTAAATTTCAAAATATTGAGTGATTTATGAGGTTTTCAAGAAAAGAAATTATTTTAATGAAGAAGTCAGTCAATCTAGCGCTCAATCGTATTGTTGTTTCTTTATTTTAGTCATTTAATCCATTGCTGTTGACCAATTACATATTTAATAGCAATGGATTGTGTATTGTTTTTAATGATACCCCCAATACACAAAGAGTCTCTGTATAAGAATACATACTTATATTCTTATACCCGGGACCGCCAGCTTTACGTCACCATCCGATATGACGCGGTTTCAAGTTCGATCATTGTGACGATCGCAAATTATTGAGATAATAATTTTTTGTGATGTCGACACCTGGCTTTGAACATATAACCTCCCTCTTCAAAGGCGGGCGCCATACCTATTATGCCATGAAGAGGTCAAAGATCAAAGGTCAGAGGTCGTTGCACTTAGTAGAGTTAATTAATTGTTTTCGTGAAAATAGAAGTAGGATATAGATATATGGTTATTTCCATGGATATATGCAAATATAAAACATTTGATATGTAAACTTTAGCCCCATTCCCTTTAATGTTTTCATCTCAAATTTTAACACAGTTATCTCCCTATACATTCGGTTTGACATTCGCTGATTTGGAATAGAATGAAATTTACATATGAATGAAATATATTTTAAATCAATAGTCTTGAACAATTTTAAAATTCTACATGTTAAAAAATGCTGATTTCTCGGCTGATTTTATACACAAGAGAGCTGAGCTAAGGTTTTTCAAATCCGAATGACAATTCATGAGTTATAGGCTTCGAAAATTCTCATAATTTTCGATTACATGCCGAAAATTCTCTGAAGAAGATAAAAATTATCAACCAAACAAGTAGTATCGAAAGGTCGTAAAATATAGCTGAAGATGGTTATCATCCTATTTTAAGAAATAACTTTTAATAAAAAAATTATTATTTACTTATTTATAAAAAATTGTTTCCGTTGTTTTGTGAGACCAATAATTTGAGGATCACTGATCTTTATTATCGAAACGACCTTTAATATATAATTTGGAGACATAAACTATGTTATACTTTGCAATAAAAATATTTACCATCCCATTATTTCCCAGTAATATTCAATAAGTGTATAAAATAAAACATTTAATAAAATTCCTTAATTATCCATTTCTTTAATTCGGGTCAAACAGTAAAATACAAATCGTATTTGTGTATTAAATAAAAGTTTAACAAACAAATATTTAACATTTATTGTGTTGTTTAGAGAAATTTCTATACAAATATTTTGCCTTAAATTCTTTTTTCTTCTATTCCTTAATAATTTTGTTAATTTCTCAATCCACGCTTAACATCATAATCCTTAATTTTATATACATTTGTTTCTTTTTGGTTCCATAATCGTATTAATAACTGTTTTTCTGACCAATTTAGAGATCGATTTGAAATTAGATCACTAACAGAAATGTGAGTTAATCAAGATAAACCGAATTTCAAATCAATATAATAATTATTTGGAAATTAAATATTAAATTATCATTACTTTGAAAATAAAAGGAATAATCATTCATTGTTTTATAAATACATTAATTAAGTCTAACGTATAATCAGTCTTAAACTAAGTTTACATTTAAAAGCTTTTTAAATTATAGCCTATCTATTAACTGATTTAATTGTTTTCAATGGTTAAATAAAAAATATTGATAATAAAATGATATAATTTATAGATAAAATATTTTGTTTTCTTTAAATGTATATTTTCTCGAATATTTCTGAAATGTAAAAGTATATAGCTTCATTCTTTTCTATATATTTAAATAAGAAGCGTCATTTTTTATAATAAACTATACAGGACGAATTAGTCTTAACAGAAGACAATTAAAATCGCTTGAAAAAGATTTGATAGTGGTGTTATTATTAGGAAGTATTCAAAATGCCTACTTAAAATTAGAAACTTCACATTTCAAGCAAACAACTTTTAACCTCTTTTGGCTTCAACACGAAATCTTTAAGGCTCAAGGCTTTTAAACTAAATGTTGTCCTGTTCATACATTTTTCTTTTAATTTTTAAATTTTGAACTTTAATAATAAAATCTAAACATTTCCTTATTGTTAAAATTATTACAAAAGCAAAATACTTTTTCGTAAATAGTTTCCAAATTTTCCTAAATTAAATATATATAAATATTTAATATTTTTTTTTCTTGTTAAATAATAAATCTAATTGAAATTTCTCTATTTATAAAAACTAAATAGCATAAAATTTTAATTAGTTAAATTAATTTCTGATTAATCATTGTTGAATAATGATATTGTTCGTGTTTGAAAACGCATTCGTTTCGTATTTTTAACGATACCAGTTGGTAGTAGATTTTTTGCAATACCGCCACCGCTTATTTTACTCCAAACATCTTTTAATCGAACGGTTGGATTTAAATTAGCCGGCAAATCTGAACTTGATATGCTACCCATCTCACCGATCGTTGCTCTCGTTCGTTTACTGAGGTGAACAAATTGAAAAAAAAATTAAAATTTAATTCAAATAATATAATTACTGATGAAACATTGTGGGTATTTCTACTCATATTTTCGTCATAAATTAATCACTGTAAAATTATATTCAACAAAGTCGGGCATTGAAGACGAATAACTAATTAAATATATTGAAAGACTATGAGTAGGATAGCTAAAATATTGACAATTTAAATTCAAATGATACTCTATGTACAATAGATTAAACGAGGAGTTCTCGTAACTTTAACTATAAATTATTTACTAGACTTACATATTATTTAAACTGTGTGAACTATTTGAACCTCCACATTGCGATGAATTGTGTTTCCTAAAAAAGCATAAAATGTACATTATAGAAAATAAATAGGAAAGAATACAAAATCGTACCCTCTCGATGATGATCTCATTAAACTATCTCCGCTGTGCCCACCGCCATTATCCTCCGGATGCGGTCCGATGTCAAAGCCATTCATCCAATTCTCATAACGGTCCGGCTGAAAACGTTTAACGAATGTATCCATTGAAATTTTTACCGTATCTGTACGACATTTACATTGTGATGCTCGTTTACCATACTCCACCCATCGTGGTGCCGCAAAATTAGTTGATTCGGCACAATTAAAACCATGATTGAAACCGGCATGATAACCAAATGGAAATGTTATCATAATTTCGCCCGGTTCTTGGGTAATTTTATTGAATGGGATCCCATTTTGCTTTAATACTTGCGGACTGATTAGTGTCATTTTATGCCGTAAGTGGGCATTACAAAATTGATAATTTTCGGAAAAGACACGATGTGCCAGCGATTCCAATTTCCGGCCATATGCTGGTGGTATGGCATACCATGTTTTCGGTGCACCAAAATGCAAGTAATTTATCGAATACAAATCCATGTCTTCGGTGTGCCAGGCGAATGTTGTTTTCCACATCCCGAAATACAGATAAGCCGTATTAACTCCAGCTATTTTAACCCCATAATCTTTATTCACATAATCCAATATCGTTCCCAAATGGTTAATATTCCAAATTTTAACATCCGAATCGGTCAATGTCCCACTTATATCCGCCCCATAAATCGGTGCTATATACGTTACATTTTTCCAGTACTTCCGTTCTAAATCTTCATAATCGAAATGTTTTGGCGCTGCATACCGTTCTGAATTGGCAATATCTCGAAATTGTTTAACGGTTAACGGCCGACGTTGAACGTTTATTTGTTGATAAAGACCTTGTTTACCGGATACGATTTGATTGATTGGCGCTGGAATCGTCAAATTTATGCCATCGATATCATAACCGGATTTTCGGGGTATCCATTCGGGGGGAGGAATTACCTAAAATCAAAAAGGGCTTAATCAACATCTAAAATAAAATATGCTTAGTAAATTCACTTTAACGAGACCGGCTTTATGAGCTTCTTTTGATTCCATATATTCAATGTAACCTGGAAAATCTTGAAATTGTTCCCACGTAGGGCGAAACACCATGATACGAGGTAAACTCTTTTGTTCCATCGGTTTTGGTCCGGGCGGTAATTTATTCTATTAATTTTGTCAATCACTTTTTTCTCTCTACTCAAATGAATTCTAATACTTTGATTGCCTAATTTTGTCTTTATTCTAATTACATGCCAAAGTGTACATATTTACCAAAAGTCTTGTTTTTTGGCTTTCTTTCTGAAATAATTAATGTTCTATTTTCATTTTAATTAAAATAAAAATCGACATGAAATGTCATCACGTAGGCCACCACACAGCTGATGAGATGTGTTCGGTATCATCTTCGAGGTATCGACATATATTTAATTTCATCCGTTGCGGATCGGACCACACATTTCGATTATTATTGTCGATTTTTATTTTCATTGAATAATTTCGTCTGTTGTATGTATATTCCTTAGAGTATATATATTATTTCTCTAAGGTATATTCATTATGTTTTTACCCACCACCGATTTTTCGATTATTTTTTTCACCTACTATGAACCCTGGGAATAGAGAGCAGTTACAGGAAATCAGTAATGTGAGAGCGATAAAAATGTTATGTCATTTTTATGGGACTGAATCCTCTCCAAACGTGTCTGGCTTCCATATTCAAATGATAGAAAAATAAATAGAAAACAACAACAAATTAATTTAATAGTATAGAGTAGCGACACGGGGAAAGGGAAAATTACATATAATTTATATGGGAATTGACCATAGTTGTTGAATGATAATTTCAGAAAATTTACGATAATAACTTTTCTGACTAACGTGTTTCATTTAATAAAATGTTTTCTTGAAAATATTAATTTAATCACAGAGGTACACTTTTTGGCATTTTTTAATGAGTTTTCATAAATTTTTCGTCCCGAGACAGTCAGACATATTGAAAAGTCCCTTTGCGTGTCATTTATATTGATAGTTCTTATGTTAACACAGTTTTTTAAGACGTTTCGTGGCGTCATACTCGCTTGTCGTGTTAGATCGCAGGAGTTTTATTTAACCGGTGAGGAGCAGGAGGCTATATTTGGTCATTCCGAAATTACGATTGCATGCAAATGAAAATGTCAATTTGTGTAAATTAATGTCAATTTCTGTCAATTAATGTCAATATCTATACATTTTTAGAAATTACGATTGCAGTTTTTACACATGGAAACACGGTGTTATCAATATTGAAATAGTTTTTTACTTTATCATCGGCTAATAAAATATCGTATTAAGAGTAGTCGTATGCAATCGTAATTTCAGCCATACCGAAATTAAAATTGCTTGAAAATGAACATGTCAATTTCTCTCTGTTTCGTCTCTTGTTAAATGTCAAAATTTTGATTGCAATTTCATCTACGGAAACGAGCTATATTTTCGTTTTCGATTGAACTTCACTAGTGCACACCTTTCACTAATGTGTTCAAATTTAACATTAGATAGAAAGAGATGCACATAGAAAGTGTGC
>JANTOP010035927.1:0-11142 GCA_027564815.1 Symmerus nobilis | reverse complement strand
CCCACTTAAGAAATCAGCATGTTATTTTTATCGGATCATATTTTACTATATCTTTAATCTTTTTTGTCTTGTATATGAGTATATGGGGCTTATGGGCATTTTGGGCCTATGGTATATGGGGGCCCGTAAGTGTTCAGTCCCGGGCCCGAATTTCCTCTCCACGCCTCTGCACGTAATCACAATATATCCAGCATCTGTAAGATTTGCATAAAAAGAAAAAGTTATATTCTTGTTTTGTCATCTCTAATCTATTTGGTTTGGAGTGTAGGCAGATCGGTATTTGGCAGAAAGGAAAAAAATTACAAAAATTCATACATTGTTGCTACCAATTAAGAAAGTTATCTGTCCATATTTAGTATGTCATATTCTCTTTACGACGTCTGCTTAGTTAAGAATATTTACATCTATACGATATAACTTTTATGAATGAATAATCAAATAAAAGATTTTAAAATCATATTTTAACGAAAATATTCTATATAAAACAGTCTTTTCCATCAATAAATTTTACTATTACTTAGATAGAAAATTTAACAGTTTGCATTTGGAAATGACTGTAAATGAGATATAGCTTTTAGATATAAAATTTGGTTTATTGGTTTAACAGTATTACAATACAAAATCTAACCACTTTACTTTGACATCCCATTATTTGCTTATTTTTATAAGTAAATTTATTCAAATAAAAATTTGAATAAAATGAAAGACTTAAGCGAGAAACCCATTTACATGGCACGATGCATTTTTTCTTCTTTTCTTTCAATTTAGGTTTAATAGTTCAAGGAAATGAAAGAAACTGCTGAGATTTAAAGTTCAGAAACTGTGTGCCCAGACCAAAAAAAAAAAAATCAAATGTCTCATGATTTTGTTGACCTATTGCGTCATATCAAGATCGAATTGGGCGTTAGCTAACTTACAAAAATAAAAAAAAAAATGCATATTATTATTAAGTAAAACTAGTAGTTTCAGTTATCTAACTATTATGATCTCTAATTTTATTATGCAAATATGTATACAACCATTTTCGAGCAATTTCTAACAATAAAAGTTAAAGGTCCTCGGAAAATTATGTATCTTACCTGCTGGGGCATAATAGAATAGTGACAGAGATAGAGACCGTAATCGAAAATGATATAAGTCCAATATTAAAATAAATTTAAATTTAAATCCAGGTTTAGAATTAAGTATAAATAATTTTAAAAATGTAATAAAATTTATGTATGTAAATTAAATAAATACGATCTCCGTTCCCTTGTTTTAATTTCATTTAATTCAGCGTGACATTGATATCATCCTTCAAATAATTGGAAACCCCTACCGGCCTACAGGCACTAGCAAGAAATTCCGAAATTGTTTTAATATTTCACGATTTCGTTCATTGGGCCCATTGAGAAGTTTTGGTGTCGCCCATTAGTAACTAATAGAAACTCAAATATTTGAAGAACGCATCGGTGAAATTAGTTGAAATTTTGAAAATTTTTATATTCGTGGTTAACAATGACTTAGTAATATTTTGGTGAATTTCTGCGAAACGGATCTAATCGTTCTAAAGTTTCTAATTTAGATGTCCCAAATCTCAAATTCTCTAATGAAACGATATGTTTAAATTCAAATATTTCGTAAACGCATCGGTGAAATTAACTCAAATTTTAAATTTTATATGATTGGAAGTAGTAATTGAGTTGGTATAATTTTGGTGAAATTCTCTGAAACGGTTCCATCCTTCTTGAATTTTAAAATTAGATGTCCGCAATCCCACGTTCTACTTTGTTTTTTATTTTTAGGAACGAGCCGATTTGCTTAGATTCATATATATCGCGAATGCATCGGTGAAATTAACTGAAATTTTAAATTTTATATTATTGGGAGTAGTAATCGATCTGGCGTAATTTTGGTGAAAATCTCTGAAACGGTTCTTACCGTTCTAGAATTTCAAACATAGATAATGTACGAAAATATTTTATTCCTTGAAACGTAACGATTTGTTTAAATTCATATATTTCGCAAACCCATCGGTGAAATTGGCTGAAATTTTTAATATTATATTACCGAAAGTAGTTATTGGTTTCATATAATTTTGAAGAAATTCTGCGAGACGGATCTTAGGATAATGAGAATATCTTAGAAACATATTTCATCATTTTCGAGAATTGCCCGGATTATTTTATTTTTCCAATTTTTGGAAATTTTCTGATCTCAATTTTTTATTTTTATTAAATTCTACCCAAATTACTACACTTTCTCCGTTTTCTTCCAATTTTCGGACGTTGAAAATTGTGCGATTTCATATAAGCGAGTTTTGATTATTGAATTTCATTGAGTTGTAGCCACTTTCCCGACTATTTCCCTAATTTTACTGAAATTTTTATCTATTGCTATACTCGTTATATTTTCTCGAAATATCAATGATTTTTTGAGTCCTGTTTGGTCGATTCCTGCTCACTTTTCCCAACATTCGATAATTTATCTATACCTACTACTGAAAAATGACAATTTACTACTTTCGTCGTACTAAAACATCTACCAAAATTCGGAGGTTGATTTTCTTTTTAATTTTGAGAAATCAATTTGTTCATTATTTATTTGATAACAATTCTGCGTTATTATATTTTTTCCCCCTCGAAGAAAATTTTATAAAAATTCAGCGTTTAGTCAGAGCGGTCCAAAAAAAAAATTGTTAAAATTAAAGTCGATTTTGATGTCCTTTTAAAAATATAATTTGTAGAAAATTCTTTAAGATTTATATGTCATTACGTTAAATAAGTCATCCCATAAATGAATGTGATTCGAAATTTAAAAATTAAAAATTTTCCAGGAAATATAGACATTTTTGTAGAATGTGGCATTTTATTACTTCCGTTCCACTGAAACGCCCATCAAAATTCGGGGGTTGATATTTTTTTAATTTTGAAATACAAATTTGTTCATTATTTATTTGAGAACAATTCAGCGTAATTACATCGTTTCCTTCCAAAAAACCATTTTAAAAAAATTTACAAACATTTGGTCAATCCATTAATTTAGCTTTTAATTTTCCTAGAAATGATTGATTGTTGCCACGGAAATCGTCGTAAAATTTCGGGGGTTGACTATTTTTAAATTTTGAATAAAAACCTATTTATTTGTTGCTAATTTGGGAACAATTCTGCGTCATTAGATTTCCCTAATCCAGAGGAAAATTTCTGGAAAATTCTATATTTGTACAGAGACATTTCCCGGGAAGAAATTAAATTCAAACCTCCGATTTGAAACCGCACCTAAATTCGGGGGTTGACTTTTTGTTAATTTCCAAAAACTACTTTCTTCATAATTTATCAAAGAACAATTCTGGGCAATTAGATTTTCCTTGTGCGGAAGAAAATTTCTGGAAAACTCTATATTTGTATAAAACGGTCCCGAAAAATTTTATTTATTCCAGAAAAATCCCGAAATTATATCTTTGATTTTTGGGTTAATTTTAAAAATATAATATGATAGACAATCCCTTAAGGTTTATATGTCATTAGGTCTATTAGATCATCCCATAAATGAATCCGAACTGAAATTGGACAAATAAATTTTTAATGAAATTTAGGAATTTTTTCGGGCAATTTACAATTTGATAATTCATTTTCTTGCTTTATTGCGGACTATTAATTTCAATGACTTTAGAATGGATCGTAAGATTAGGATTAAATTTATGTCATAAAAATAGAAATACCTAGTGGGTATTTTAAAATTTACTACGTCAAATTCTCTGCTACCGTTCCAAAGTTAAAGTTCTTCAAAAATACCCCTTTCCTTTAGAAATTTTGTAATAATATTTAAAGTTCTTAAATATAGTATGAGAAGTTATTTTTATGTTAAATCTGAAAAGACATTGGTGGACTAGCCTCGCAAGTAATTTAAACAGAGCCACCTGGAAAGAATGGCATACCCACGAAATTAGGAACTCTCTCCTTAACTATATGATAGAGGCAGGCACAGTGGAAACTTTGAATTTTCTCCAGATAGAGAAGGTTGAGAATAAAGAATTTTTTTTCCGATGAAGAACGGGATGCGCGGACATGTCTCGCCTTTTCGTTATGCGAAAAGTCGCCGAGGAACTAATTTCTTTTAGGAAACCCAAACAAATCAGAAAACCGACTCGGAAGCAAAATTCCAGGATGCCTTCTTCTCGTAAATCAAGCATTTTCAAATTTATACAAATAAATTAACTACGTGGGAATTTAGTAGACTATATGGATGGGCACAGATAATCCGGATGTCCTAAAATTAGCAATAGGTTAATTTATAGCGTCTTAATTTAACTTAAGATCTACTGGTTCTCTTAAAATATAATTAAAACAAGTTAGGTTTTATTTAATTTTATTTTACAATTTTATTTAAATAAATAATCATACGGCGAGATGTCCGGTGAATTTTAAGTCTGCATTCGTTAAATAGATCCACGGTGATATCCATTTGGTCTCTTCTAGATTGGTTCTTAAAATGTAAAAATTAGAAAGAAAACCAAATGGCATATTCTCATATCAAATATTATACAATTTGAAATCTAATTTTAATTCGTACAATTAAATTTGAATCTTAAATTGAATCTGAAAGTTTACTATTACAAAAGTTTCCCAAAATTTTAATGCTCAACCAAACTTTGAAATGCAATTTTATTCGTATTGAAACCTAATTTCGATTTAAATAAATTAGCTAGAACAAAACTTAAATTGTGATGGCAATAGCTCGGCATAAACTAAAAAGCTCAACAAAAGCTTTAATTTTTTAAAAAAAATTTGACACGTTTTGGAATCTAATTTTAATCCGAAAAATTAAATTTTAATTTTAATAATAATTTTAATTTTTCTACAAAACTGTACAAAAGCTTAAAAGCTCAAAGAAAGCTTTGGGTTCGAAACATAATTTTATCCGTATTGACACCTATTTTCTATCCAAATAAATTAACTGCATCGATTGACTCAAAATATTGTATTCTGATTAAAATTCCTTGCAAACATACGATCTCAGCGAAAGCTTTAAGTTGTAAAAGAAATTTAATATATTTTAAAATCTAAAGAATAATTCTGCTAAGTTTAATTTTTAAAATTTTGAAATTATTATATTATTAAGAAAAAATTAAAATTATCATACCAACCAAATGTAAATTATTTGAATATAATTAATGACTTTACGAAATGTTGATTTTCTTCTTTTGTACGGTAGAATTGTCCTCAATTACTTACCTTAAAAAATTGATTTAAATTTGTCAACTTTGCCACCTACCAAAATAAGCAAAATTTTATTAAAGAAATATCTTTTCACCGCAAAGTGTGAAATTTCTTTCATTCGATTTGAAAATGAAAACTCGTTTTTTTTAATGGTCTTGTTGAATAGAAATTCTTACAGTGAGAAGATATTTATTTAATTAATATTTTTCTAATTAATTACAAATTTCTAAACAAACATCGAAATAACAAGCGATTGTTTATTAAGTCAATGAATTTTCTTCCATAATTATATCTATTTTGGGAAGGGGCCTCACCGATGATAATCATAAATTGTCTTATTACTTATTCGACACATGAATTGATTAGACAATGTAATGAAAGACGTGAGTTAAGACATATTTTAAGAAAAAAATAATATTTTTTTAAATTGTCTAAGGGAATTGTGCGGCAAAAAATAAAATGTCTAACTTTTTCTTTCAATTGAAAAATGAGAAGAGAAAAAAAAATTCATTTCATCGTCTATAATTTGCATACATAAAATCATGGAAAATTTCACCATGACCTTATCAATTCGTCTTAATTATTATGTTTCTTATTTTATTTTATTTATGTTAATTTTATCGGCTTAAAAATTAAGCCGGAATTAATCATTTACCAAATAAGTATAAATAACAAAATTGATGTAATTTTTTAATAGTAATAATTTAATGGAGTGGATCATTAGATAGTATGTCCTAACGAACGGTATTTGTTTAATCAAGCATTATATTATTTTATTATTATATTATTATTGTTAAATAAATTTAAATAAATCGATAATTAATCATTTTAAATATTAAATTTATCGTTTAAGAGGACATTGTCTAAGAAGGACCGATAGTCTATTTATAGAGGCGGATATTGAATTCATCCTCTTGGTTTCTTTCTTATTTCTAGAACGCTTAATTTAGTTAAGTAGGCTTTTAAATATTTTTTATTTGCTTTTGTAATTAAGGCAAAAATTCATTACATTTTTTTTTTTTGGCAAAATATATACTTACTTATAATAGTTAATAAATGCTAATAACCAAATAGTTGGTACATTTTTTTCTTGTAACAAAAATAAATCCTCAAAGTATTACATTTCATATAATAATATTTTATTAACATACTTCTTCGATATATTCTGATATTTTTTCTTTTGGATCAACGAACTTTATTTTCGAATTTAATAACAATTTTTAAATGGTCAAAAATAAATTCACCCAAATATAATACAAAATCATTACATAATTCATAAATTTCTTTATTTCTTATTTTCTTAAATAATGTCTTAAGTAAATATAATGAAAATAAACAGAGTGATTCTTAGAGATGTTAATTTTCTGAATTTAAATGGAATAATTTTTATCTCAGACCCACTCTACCAAATATAATTCGTCTTTCGGTATATTTCACATGTGGATGGATGGATATACCAGTAATTATGGTCCCATGGATGGAAAAAATGATCCACATTTTCTTTCCATTCTACAAAAAAAATAAAATAAAGAAAAAACTTGATCAATTAAATTTGTTCGACATTTTTATATAAAATTTATTTAGCCGAATAAAAAAATACCCAAAAATATGCCAGAAAGAATGAGCGCAATTTACCTCCGTCTGCCTGTTTATGAATAAACATTATTTTGAATGAGTTCATTGTGAAAACTATATAAGTTCAAAATCTTATTCAAATTTTCACGAATTTCTTGAAATTTAAATTTTTGAATAAACTCCGTGGAACTGTCCGATTTCAAGCTGTTTTATAATTGGTGCCACTTGTATTCTCCTCAACTTTATGATTTATTTTCTCTCTAAATCTTAAAGGTTCGCACTGAAAAATTTGATAATCGGGATATCGCGATATTTGACCCAGATTTTCCGATTATTTTCTTCGGATCCAAACAAACATAATGATTTGGAAAGTTTATAAATTAGTTGAGGAAATATACAAAAATATCAAAACTAAACAAATTTTACAAAAGCTCTGAGCTCACAGAAAGCTTTATTTTTTTTTGTTTTAAAATTTAAAACCTATTTTCTATCCAGATTATGAACCCGTAGCGAAATGTTAAATTTTTCCAAAAAAAGCTTCCAAAATCTCGGAAGCTTCTTATAAACTTAAAATTAAAATGACTTTTATATAATCTGGAATCCAATTTTTATCGGATTCATTACATTTAAATGAAATTTTCGCAGAAATCTTCTCCGAACTATTAAAAGCGCAACGAAAGCTCTAAGTTTAGAATTTAATTGATCACGTTTAAAAATCTATAGTTCCTTATCCAGATAACGGACGTTTAACAAAATTTCAACTTTTTCCAAAATGAAGCTTTAAAAGTCTCGAAAGCTCACTCATTGAAAAATTAAAATAAAAATGTAAAATTTAGAACCTAATTTTTGTTCGATTCATTTAATTTAGATAAAATATGACATTGTCGCTAAGAACTTTCTCAATCCGTTTAACGCTCAGAAGAAGCTTTGAGTTTCGAACGTTATTAAATACGTTTTCTATCCAGATATCGGTCCAATAACGAAATTTTGCCCAATTTTAGGCCAATAGATGAATTTTTCAAGAAAGGGCAACCAGAAAGGATGGATAATACAATTCAATTCAATTCAGCTTTCGTGAGATTTAAATTTTCCATTGAGCTTCTTCGTGAAATATAATTTTCATTGATAAGCTCTTGGAAGTTTCTCTTTCAGACAATTTCAAATTTCAATAACATTAAATTATTGGGATACAAAATAGATTTTAAAACGTAGAATGTAAGAATTTCTTCCAGTTTTTAATTTTCCATGGAGCTTTTTAACGAAAACATCGAATTTCATTTAAAATTTTTGGGAGAAAATTAGATTTCATCCTGCTTAAAATAATATTTTAATTCGATGAGCTCTCGAAATTTTCTGAAAGCTTTTTCAGAAAATCTTCAATTTCACTGATTTTAAATTATTAGAATGGAAAATAAATTTCAAAGTGTATAAACTCTTATCCGATACGATAACTAATCAGTCCTCAAGTACCACATATCTTTCACTGATCGGAAGAATCCCCGAAAAGGTAGATATCCAGCATTTCCGTAGCACCTCTCCTTCCCCCTAATAATTCAATCTAATATTAAGTAAAATAATTATTGGCAATAAAAATTGGGTACGATCTCGTTGATATTTCGGGTGTGCTCTGCGCGTTCTGCACACCACTGATTACTAGTTCTTCTTCAAAAGGATTTTTATATATAACCATTTTTTAAGCGATATTCGTAAATGTTTTTCTCTCAATTTCTTGTCATTTTCAATATTTTTCCGGATTAAATTTCGCGAAATTTTCTTAGGGGATCGAAAAATCTAATGACGTAGAATTATTCCTAAATGAATAATTAACCAACTAATTTCACAGAATTTTATAAAAATGAATCCCTGATTTTTGGCACGGGTTTTACTGGGATATTGTTATTCAAACGCCGGACTTTTCCGAAAAATGACTGGGTCATTTTAAATTTCAAAATTTCAGTTTTGATTCATTTAAGGAATGACTCAGTAGAGGTAATGAAGTGAGAAAGTTATAAAGTTATCCAAAAAATTATATTTTTAAAGTAACGTTCAAAAAGCGGGTTTTAAGAAATCAGATTAATTTCAAGAGACTTTCTGGGGAATTTTTATTAAATGAAGAAACCTGTTCCACTAACCCTTCTCCTTCGAGCGAGGAGAACCCTCTATACTAACTAACCCTCCTATAGTTTAATAAAATTGTCAAATATTCGATTTATTCGATTAGATAAATAATTCTGCAGAAATTAAGTGAGGATGTAACCGAAATATCGAGACTGAGGGATTACAAATAAAAATACTATTTATTTTAATTATTAACAATTAATTATTTTACTTATTACTTAATTAACCTAATTATAATATAACTTATGAAATAAACTTTATTAAAATTAATTTAGAATAATAAAGGATATTAATAGCACATACATATAGCACCATTCTAGACTCGTGATAGAAGAGTTATGTGATGGAAATGATGGTCCAATGAACTAATGGTCCAACTTTCCAGATGGGTTCAGTTAAGCATTTTTTTTTAATTTTTTTAATTTTAATAATTTAATTTAATTTTCCGTAATTTATTTTCAGGACATTTCTTTCAGCGAAATTCCTGTGGAGCAGAATCAAATTTTGATAAATTTTCTATGCCATTTCATTTCAATTTCTCGTAAAATTATATTAAAATCGAAAAGAATAGAATAAGATGTCATCAAATAAATTAAGAAAGTTTAAAATGTAGGACACCTATCTATAGTCATACCAAAAACTAGTCTAATTATTATAATTATAAATACAAGAATTGATTGAATTTTACTTTTTAAATCATTATACATTGTACTATATGCAATTACATTTAAGATTTAAATATAAATTATTTATAATATAAAACTAATAGATATCTATTGAACTAGAACATAAAATTTTCCTTGGCTTTCAATGACTGCATTACGTGCATTGGAAATTACGAGTATAATTTAATTAAAAACGATTTTATGCATATATGATTTTCTAACGCTCTTGCGGTGTTATAATTGAATGTTCTTGTATCAGGGAGGGAATTAAATATAATTTAAAATATTTTATGCAATTAACATAATTTAACGAAAAACAACAATTTCACATGTTGTTATTAAAATATTTAAAAAAAAATTTCTTTCTGTATTGTCTACATAATTATAATTGTAGTAAATGTAAAACTATCAACTGACAAAAAAGCTGACTTGCAAAAATATTCATACAGAGACAGACCATATTATACTACACCGCGACGGTATAAATATTAAATATTCGTTTTCAAAAATATTGATTTAAAATATAGTAACTCTTGGGTTTACGATTGGATTGGATAATTTATTGCGAAATTCTTAAAATTTTCGAAAATTTCTAAAAATCTTGAAATTGATGATAACAATCAATTTTTGTCAATCTTGAAATTTGGAGCGTTTATACGGAGCTTTCATAACATTTTAATTTTCATCGCAATTAAATTGCACCGTTAAAGTGCCCCGAACGCGAGGCATTCTTTTAGCTTTTAAGCGTTTGTGGAGCGTTTATAGAAAAATGTCAGAATTTATTAAAATTTAATTATCCGGATGAAAATTAGATTTGTCATCGAATAAAATGTTATTCAAAACTTAAAGCTTTCATTTTCGCCCTCAAGTTTAAGAGGAGCTTTAGACGTAATATTTTAAATTTCGTTTCGGTTAAATTATTTGGATGGAAAGTAGGTCACAGTACTACTGTAATAAAATTACATCCCAAAGTTGAAGCTATTTTCGAGTATTAAAAGCTTTTGTAGAGAAATTTAATTATTCGAATTAATAAATGCTTCTCTACATATTTTTTAATTTATTTAGAGCTTTCGTATGAAAATTCCAGATTTTATTTAAATAAATGAAATTGAATTGAAAATGAATAAAATTAGTCCCAACATATCGTAAAGATATCAATAGAACGCTTGAGATATATTTTGATATATATGGCCTGGAGATTAAAAGCGTGTCTAGGGCCCGTGAATTGCTTAACGAGGCCCTGTTTGACGGTGTAATGCACCTAATTATAATGATATAAACTATTCGTTTTTTTAGCCATGACAAATTTTAAAACAACGAATGAATGAATTATCATTTCTATTCGAATAATAATTATTTATCAATTCTAAATTTTAAGTAAAAAATTCCGAAATTTTCATTTCATTGTATATTTTGTCATTTGTTTTCGATTTACCAAACGTTTCTTAATTTTTAAACTTTTAATTTTTTAATTTTTTTTATTTTATGATTTTTTTTCATTTGTAAACTTTTTAACATAATTTCAAATTTGTAAATTTTCTAATTTTTTTAAATTTTTTTATTTTTTTTAATTCTCCAATTTTTTA
>JANTOP010035916.1:0-11143 GCA_027564815.1 Symmerus nobilis | reverse complement strand
ATGGCGGCGAACAGTCGTCGAGGAAGCCAGAGCAGAAGGGAAGGAGTGGAACGAAGTGAAGGCTCTGGCCCAGAACATACTAAGATGGCGGAGATTTGTTGATGCCTTATGTTTCCACGAGGAATAAAAGACTAGATGATGATGATGATGATTTCTTAAGCGTTCCACAACCAACCATAAAATGAATTTTTTTCTTTTGAAGAATCTCATTAGTATGTAACATTAAGTTCATTTTATAATTTAGAGATGAAACATCCAACAACGTTCTGAAGTAACAAGTTTAAATTATGAGTAAAACAATGAACATACTCTACACATGACTGAAAATCTGTAATTTTCTTCTGCACACCATTGTAGATTTCCGACGTAACACTGGCTCAATCGTAACCTTGTCCAATGTCCAATTTTCTGATGTCCAATTTTCCGTATGGCCGTGTGTCATTGTGTTATGCTGTAACGTTTTTAATCGGTGATTTTAAGGGAGAAGGGGTGGAAATAAACTTCTGGTGTATAAGGGTGGTTGGGTTCGGTTCAAGCCACTATTGGCATGCCGATTGGCATAAACTCTTCTTTTAAAAGTCTTCTAGCGCCCTTAGTAGAGACTGTTTTGCTAATTTGCGTTAAAATAGCTTTTAATCGTTTTTTTTTCTTAAATTGAGATGCGATGCGTACATAATTTAAGATTCCTTTCTAGATTCTATCGCCACCCCTAAGGTCCTTTGAATTTCTTGGTTTCTTTTTTGTTGATAAAATATCATCTGATTCCAAGACGTTGTTTTACAAAGATACTTCTTACGTCAAAGGCCATTTGTTAATAATGCTGGGAACCACAAGAATAAATAATCCGCTCAGAATATTTTGTAATAGCATACGTACGTAAACTAGCTTATAAGTATCTAAAAAATGTTGCTCAAGTTCCAGAAAATAGTTTCATTCTCGAACAGAGTTACTTCTTGTGTATCGATGCAGCAAGTACTCAATTATATTCCACTGCAGAATGAAAACAAAGTGCAAAGCAAGAGGGTACCCGTGTACCACTTACGGCCGATATAAGATGTAAATTTGTACGGTCGGGCAAGGGTTAAAATCGTATTTGGTATTGCAAGCTTCATATTTATGAGCTATTCGTTTATTGCTAGCATTCACGTCGTTGTGAGCATGTAAGAAAAGAGTATTTCATATAATGAACATCTAATTGCAATTAAGTTACTCTGTTCGCAATTTTGTATTGAGCGGATATTGTGTTGAAAAGTAAAGGTAAGTTACTTCGTAATGTTGTATTAAAACGAAGCTGTCAAAAAAATAAAAAAAACGTTAAGAAAAATGAAATAAAATTCAGATTCGTTAGGGGGAAAATTCGTCTCATAATAAAATTCCCTAAAATTTCGGCAAAAATCGAAAAAATTCAGGAAGTTCCGGAAATGGTCTGAAAATATCGTCAAAAAAATTAAAAAAATCTCATAAATCGCGAGAATAGCGAAACAAAAATCAAAAAGCTAAGAAAATATTGAGAAAACTCTTAGGAAAAATCGGGGAAATGTTTAGAGAGTGAGATTCGACAATATGTCGGGAAATGTATAAAAAGTACGGAAGGAATCATAGAAAAATCGTAGAAATGCGATAAATAGTCGGAAGAAATCAAAATGAATCGGTTAAACTACATAAATTGCTTGAAAGTAGAAAAATTGTAAAATTTCATAAAAGTCGGTTATGTTTTCCATAATTTTATTTATACATTAGATTTAAGCAGTAAGATTTAATGTAGCTTAAGTTACTTTTAAGACACCCATTTCTATAAATTAAATTTGTAATTGCGTTAGATAATAATAGGATAAGAATATAACATACATATGGAATATATATTAAAATTGTTATAAACCAAATTAAATTTAAACAAATTTTAATGTCTCAGATATAAATAATATCTAATTAAGTTAGAAACACCCAATAAATGATTAATATGTGACCATCACTGAATTTAATAAATTTTCAAGTACAGCGGAGCCGCCAGGAACTAGAAATCGAACATCAAACATTAAAATTTGGCACAAGCGGGGGGATATGACGGAAAAACCTGGGTTAGAGAGTATGAACACTTAGGCGGAATGGGAGAGAATCAAGAACAGAAAGTGGGAGTCGAGTGCGAGCCATTACCGATAACGGCTAGAAAATAAAAAATATATAGAATGAAAATTAATAAAATATCTTATTAAAAAGTGGAAATTTACAAAATACAAAAAGCAAAAGGAAAATTAAATAGTGAAAGTGCAACGATTGGAAGATTGGACTCGGTGTGGAAATGGCTGAAAGACGAATTTAACGTAAATATCATCCACCTTGTTACCAACATTTTATATGACCAACATCATCATCAAATCCTTCACCCGGTGATGGGCCGAAAAAAAAATGTGTAATTTTATAAAATTATGAAATAAAAATATAAAATTTGTAATTAGAACTAACTTAAATGGGCGATTTTCTTTCCATTCTCGCTACAAGTTGCCTCAAAATTACTTATTTTAAGTATTTTATCAAAGATAGAAAATAGACTAATTTTACGATAAGTTGTTAAAGCTGAATGTGGCCTACACTTGTTAATTTTTCCTCTTACCCCTCCTCTTACATTTTATATGACAGATCGAGTAAATATATAAGAAATTGCATCATTTTGAATTCAAAATCTTTAAGCACAAGGAATTTTCTATGTGTTCTTCTTTGCAATTTCTTATTGTATTTCAGAAGTTTGGACTGTTGCATAGCTGTTGGTGTTAGTGAGGTTTTCGATTGTGACTTCAATTTCTTCAAATTGCATGTTTCTGGAAGCTTTTTACAACTTTTTCCCTTTCTGAATTCTTGCCGACTAGCTGGTTTACTTTAGCTCCTTTTTCGTAATTACTTTTTACGATTTTGATGAGGGTAATAATCCTAGTATCACTAGTATCACTATAATCCTAGTCCGAATCACCCCTTATTGAAGTGAATATGGTGGCGTCACTTCATATTCCCTTCACTGTTACTATGTGTAGAGACGCTGATCTTTTGGTATTCGTCCCTTGGTTTATTATGTCGAAATTTCTTTCTTATATTTCCAAGAGTGAAATACTCATTTGTATATTTTGAAATACAACTTCTTTTGAATTACTGACATTCCATCTAACTGTAGATGTAGCTGTGGCTTGTAATATTACATCTTATACTAAACTTTTTAATTACGAATATAATTTAATTACTTTAGAGTATAACAAGCACACAACTCGGAGAGTGTATTTTCTCAGCTTATTTATACTTCTTTCTCAAAGATAGAGTCCCAAATTCCTCTCCCAAAATTCATGAAAAACTAGCAATCAGTTGTTTTCTTAAGCTTAGAAAGTGGTTGATTTACATCCACAAAGATCCAACTCTAGACTGGTTTCATTTTCTTAGTAGAAGCGAGTTTTCTTATTCAAGTATTATCACAAAAATTTGCTACAATTTCAAACAACACTCTTCGGACGTGACTTCTCGCACAACATAATCGTCACCGTCCTTAGAAATATTATTTTATATTTAAAAATGCCGTTGTTCAGAATAAACTACCGTTCCTACTCTGTACCAACACCTGACAGTGTCAGCGATTTTTTAAAGAAACATTCATTTCCGTTTCAAATTTGAATATAATTTTGAATTTTTATTCTATTTATCATTTACTTGTAATTTATAAATGTATGACGACTTTTGAACCAAAAAGTTCTATTAAAAAATCTATCTGATTATAGTTTCGTACTTGGTCCAATTTTTATTTTATTCCCTACGTATTCTTTTGAATTTAATAATCAAAACTTACTTAGAGATTGACGGGTTTAAAGTTCAAAATCAGAAAACACGGATGACTTTTGAATCGACGGGTATAAATATGAAAACAACATTCAATTTTATATATTAAAAATTAATCTTATTAAAATCTTTATTTTATTATAAAGTAAAAATATATTTAAAAAGAAAAATATAAAAAATAAAAACTGTACATAAAATATAAGAGAAACCAAAAGAAAAAAAAAATTAAAAAGTAGAAATTATTTACAGAAAATGTCTCGTTATAATAGTTTCACTTAAAAATGAAAATGCTTTTAAATACATGTGGATGGTGATTGTTATAAATGATGGTAAGAGTTTTGATGTAACATTTCAGGAGATTTTGATTTTTGGATTTTGATGTATACGACTTATATACTTTTGAAATAGTAAAAATGAATAAATGGTGGATTTTAAATAAATATTTTTGTTTGTTTAATTTTTTCCTATAAATACTGCATTTTTCTCGTGTTATTTTTCGTAAAATAAAAAGTCTAGTTTTTGATGTTTTTGATGATATTTTTTACAATAAAATGTTCGTTTTTTGGGCGAAAAATAATTTATATGATCGAATGAAATTTGAAATTATACAATGCAAATGATGGGATGGATTTTTTTTCGTTTTGTTTTTTTTTAAATTTAATAAATTATTTGATTTTTCTATCGAAATTAATTTAACAGTTTTGATTTGTTTTTTTTTATTTATTATTCAAGAACCGGTTACAATTGATTGTAGCCCCTTCGGTCGAATCATCATTGTAGCTTTCTTTAATGTGTAATCCCATCCGCGCCAACGGAACCATACGATACCTTGCCGGGCTGTTAAATCTTGCGGATCGTGTAAGTACAATCCATTCAAACCTCGACCACATGATTTCCACCACCAGCCACCCTTAAAATAATTTAAAATACAATTAAATTTCATTTAATTTAATATTTCATCTTTACATACTTTCAGCATACTGGCACAATTCAACGAACTCCGGTCATTGTCTCGATTATACGTTGAGAATGGACTGTTATTTGATCCGTACCATGGATCATTTAATGAATCACCAGCATTTCCCTCATATCCGTCTATTTCTAATTTATAATAATCGGCTTCTGAGTGAATTTTAAAATGGGAATATTGAGCGTATCTATACAATTAATTGAATTAATTATTTAATTATTTAATTAATTATTAAAAATTACCGTTTATTTCCTTCAAAATCTTCCAATTCCACACGGAGGGCGTAATCTTCGTTATTCGTTAGCATATAAATATTTTCGTTTCCCAACCAGAACTCCTTACCCGGATCACCGAATCCATTCTTATAGTCGGCCCAATCACGATTGAAATTTTCACGCGGCTCACCGAAATCGTCACGGCGTTGAATTACCTGCCGGATTCAAATTTTTATATTTTTTTATTTCAGACACTCGAATAAAATTAATTCAAAATTAAACAGATAAAAAATTTGATCAACGTACGGTCCATCCACCGTCAGCCAATTCCTGTTCGCAAAACACCTTCAGGAACCAATAGGTGGTACCACGAATTTGTAGATAGAAAACACCAGATTGTCGCATGCCAGCATTAAATAGATCGACACATGAGAAACCCTATCCGAGACAATGGAAATTTAAAAATTAAATTAAATTAAATTAAAATTATATATTAATAGAGGAAAATATTTAATAACAATAAAATAGTAAAATAAAAATTAAATGAATCGTATAATCGTTAGAAAGAAAATTGATATGAATTATCTATAATAATAAGTTAAATTAAAATTATGAATAAAAGATTTTTTTATGATTCAATGATTTCGGCTCTTCAACATATAATAATAATAAAGTAATAATATTAATGTAATGAAAATACCGTTAATATGTAGATTTCTATTTTTCCTTATTTTATAATAAAATAATAATAATAGATAATAAGTTCGTTCATAAGATATATTTAATAAGAAAATCATAACTTGAAACCAAAAATGGTTAAGAAAAAAAAGTAATAAATCTAAAGAGAAGCCAGAAATGTAAACCGCACTTAAATAATAATTTGTACGGGAAATATTTAATAATTTATAATTAAAATATTTACAATTCAATTTCAAATTCAAAATTTATTAATAAGTTAAATTATATGATTGTGAGAGAATTGTGAAAATATATAATATTTGCCAGAGATGAATCAAATATGGGAAAAATACTAAACTCGGTCCCACGGTAACCCTTAGTTGAGTTACAATTTAATATAAAGTAATAGAAAGTAATAGATTGCTCGTTTAGGAATTAGGAAATATTAAATAAACGATTGAAACAAACGTATCTCTTAGAATTTATATCATGAAGATCTTAACCGAATTCGTCCCTGTGTCTACATTGAATTGTCTAATAGAAACCTTGAAAGCATAGGGACGTTTGAAATTATTATATTTTATAGATAGTCTAACGGCGGTTGGCTTCCAAGAATACTTATTATTTAATTTTATTTTATTATTCATGAACGCGAGCTCGAGAATTTTGATTCAAAATCTTAGACTAAAAGTAACAGATAAAATACTAGATAGAAGTAAATTATATAGAAGTCATTCTGTCTAGGAAGGCCAAATTATTTAATTAAAATGTTTTCTTCCTTCGGTTGATCGCATTTCGAAAATTTCTGTTACAAAATTAAAACATCCAATTCTAGCAGGTATTTTCACTAATCTATATCATATGCGTTTGCTAAATTCAAGAGAATATTACTCAATTCTATTGCTAGAAGATTTCCTTCGTCCGGAATAAATATAAAAATGCACAAAGTTGCTTTGACAGTTAGGTAAAAATACAAAAATGAAATATTTCGGAAAAGTTGAAATTTATTGAAGGAAAATCAAAAATTGTAAAGGGCTCGTACTGTGAAATTTGAAAATCGAACATCGCGACAATTTTGATTCGGTTTTCCCGAGTATTTTCTTCGAATCCAAAAAATGTAATAATGCAGGAAGTTTATAAATTAGTTGAGGAAAAATAGTAATATCAAAACTAAACTTTTCGTACAAAAGCTCTGTAAAATCTAAAAAACTCCCAGAGAGCATTATTTTCAGAACTTTATTTTTCACGTTTTAAAATCCATTTTTTATCCAGATAACGATCCTTTCACGAAATTTCAAATTTTCCAAAAAAAAAAACAAATATTCAAAAATCTCGAAAGCTCACTGGAAGCTTTAAATTAAAATGTCTTTTATATAATTTGTAATCGAATTTTTATCCGATTCATTACATATAAATTAAATATGGAATTTTCCCAGAAAGCTTTTAAAAGCGCAATGAAAGCTCTAAGTTTCTAACTTAATTTTTTACGTCTATAAATTTATTTTCTCTTCAGATAACGGTTCTTTAACGAAAATCAAAATAAAGCTTATTTTATTAAAATAAAGCTTAAGAATATTGAAAGCTCATTGAAAGCTTAAAATGAAATTGTTCATTTTATAAAATTTGGAATCAAATTTTTTTCTATTCATTAAATATAGATAAAATTTGAAATTTTCGCAAGAAACTTTCTCAATTCATTGTAAGCTCAAATGAAAGCTTTAAATGTCAAACTTCATTTTTTGCGTTTTAAAATCTATTTTCTCTCCAGATATCGTCCTTTCACGAAATTTCAAGTTTTCCAAAAAAAGAAAAATATGCTTGAATGAACCTCAAAAGCTCATTGAAAGGGTAAATTACTGCCAAATTTTAGGGTCGATAGATGAATTTTTCAAAAAGGGCCAACAAGGACAAACAATTTAATTCAATTCAATAAGGCTGTTGTAGAGATTAAAATTTTACGTAGAGCTTTTTAACAAAAGTTTACTATTTCATTTAAATTTATTTATTGGGAGAATTATATATTTTAATTAAAAA
The DNA here is from genome assembly GCA_027564815.1 of Symmerus nobilis. NCBI lineage: Eukaryota > Metazoa > Arthropoda > Insecta > Diptera > Mycetophilidae > Symmerus > Symmerus nobilis. The sequence goes on along the minus strand of JANTOP010035916.1, from coordinate 3,433 downwards.
CTTTGGATAAGCTTTTGGAAGCTTCTGAAAGCTCTTCTCAGATAATTTTAAATTTGAATGACGTTGAATTATTGGGATAGAAAATAGATTTTAAAATGTATAAATTTAAATATGAATTAGAAATGCCGAATTTGCCGAAAGGTAAAAATATAAATCCGAATTTACCGTTAGACGGCACGCCACTTTTAGAGAGTGTTCCTAATTCCGGTTCTAGAGGTTCCGTAGAATGGCGAAAAAAACCCAAAGGATCGACCAACGCTGAAAAACAAGCTAAAATTATTTTCGACCTGATCTGCTTCGACTGAAATACCATAAATATATCCTGATCCTCAGCTTGATTAAATTAAGTAGACTTCGATAGTTGGATTGAGACAGATTTTCGAGAATTTTCAAGAGTAGCAACGGTAGCTAATAGCAGGTCATTATTCTATAAAACAATCTTACGGATCTTAATCCTATCGAAACCGAGGGCTATTTATATATGGGTATGTTCACCATTTGATGTTCGTAGAGTACGTAATCTATCGGATTGCTTGGATCTCTCGATTCTAAATTAGAAGATCGTTTGGTTAGAGAATATATAAAGATGCCAAAACGCTTAATGATAAAGGATGCTAGGAATCTTTGATGAGAAATACCAAAGGGACCATAGACAAATATTAGCAACGTGCTATTCGAGCCAATTTCCATGTTCCAAATTACTCTCGACCGAAAAAAAACTCAGTGGCTGGAGGGAAATTAAATACTCTGTTTGGAGGAGTTAGACCCAGAGATCTAGGTACCTATTCCGCAGAGAACCATTCTTGTATAGGGAACAGCTCCAAATCAGTACAGACTTAGAAGCCAGAGATTCCGACCAGAATTGTTAATTCAGGTGATGCAGATAGAATCAGGTTCGCAACACTAACGAGTCAGAACATAGAAAAGTAAAATTTTATTGCTATCTGTCCCCAATGTGTTGGCTTCGGGCGGCCGGTACTCCAAAAATATGGAAAACTTTATAGGCTTTAGTTTTACAGAATACATTTTTGATATGAACCGAAGAGAAAACGAGTAATTGTCGCATGAAATGGATGACTCGGAATTCCTTAAAAAGCATTTCTAATTCCAGGATTTTCTTTTGTCCAAGAAGTAGTAAAGTAATTATTCTGGATAAACGTTAACTAAATTCGAAACTTGGTTTGAATTGCCCATTCAATCCTTTAATCCAGTGGCGTGCAGTCTAATGCGCAGAGGGCAGGATTTAACTATTTTTTTTCAACTTTAGATTGAATTATGACGGGGAAAGAAGAGGTGATTCTAAAAAGTCTCGAAATCTAGCCTATGGTCTACGCATTTGGGGGATCTTCCAATCAGTGATAGATATGTGGTAATTGAAGTCTTCTTTTCTAAGACGTGGAGGTATCGTATCGGATAAGAATTTATACGCTTTGAAATTTATTTTCCATCCTAATAATTTGAAATTAGTGAAATTGAAGATTTTCTTAAAAAGCTTTGAGAAAGTTCCAAATTAATTAAAATTTTATTTTAATTAGTATGGAATCTAAATTTTCTCTCAATAATTAAATTTGACTGAAATCCGAAATATTTGTTAAAAAGTTCGGAAGAAAATTAAAAGCTGAAAGAAATTTTTCATTTCATTTGAAATTTAAAATTGTCTGAGAAAAGCTTTAAGAAACTTCCAAAAGCTTAACCTGAGCTTTTAATTAAAATACTATTTTATTCATTATCCAATCTATTTTACCTCCCAATAAATAAACTTAAATAAAATCGAAAACTTTCATCAAAAAATTCTGTGGAAAATTAATATCTCCACGAAAACTTTAATGAATTCAATTCAATTCAATTGAATTGAAGGCAAATTATCAGAAAGGCATTCATTGTCCTTGTTTGTCCTTTCTTGACAAATTCATCTAACGGTTAAATTTTGTACAATTATATGCTTTCAATGAGCTTTCGAAATTTTCAAAGATTTATTTTCGAAAATGTTTAAATTTCGTTCTTTGAATAGAAAATAAATTTTTAAACGTTAAATATTAAGTTCGAAATTGAGAGCTTTCGTTGCGCCTTTTTGTCGTTTGAATAAGCTTTCAGCGAAAATTCCATATTTCTTTTAATGAATGGGATAAATTACGATTCTAAATTATATAAAAACACATTTTAATTTAAAACTTTCAATGAGCTTTCGAAATTCTTAAAGCTTTATTTTCGTGAATGTTGAAATTTCGTTCAATTTCGTTCTCTGGATAAAAAATAGATTTTTAAACGTGCAAAAATAAGTTCGAAACATAGAGCTTTCATTGTGCTTTTAATAGTTTTTTTAAGCTTTCAGCGAAAATTCCTTATTTCATTTAATTTTAATGAATGGGATAAAAATTCGATTCCAATTTATATAAAAACAGATTTTAATTAAAAGCTTTCAATGAGCTTTCGAAATTTTTGAAGCTTTTCTTGGGGAAAATTTGAAAATTGAATTCGTTAAATAGATGTTCTCTGAATAGAAAATCGATTTTTAAACGTGAAAAATTTAGTTCGAAACATTGAGCTTTCATTGTGCTGGATAAGATTTCATCGAAATTTCTATATTTCATTTGAATTTAATGAATGGGATAAAAATTCGATTCAAAATTATTTAAAAACACCTTTAAATTTTGAGCTTTCAATGAGCTTTCGAAATTTTTCAAGCTTTTTTTGGGAAAGTGTTGAAATTTCGTTACAGGATCGTTATTTAGAAATAGATAGAAAATAGATTTTAAAACATGATTTTAAAACATGAAAAATAGGGTTCGGGAAATAAAGCTTTCTGGGAGCTTTTAAGTTTTTGCAGAGCTTTTGTACGAAAAGTTTAGTTTTCATATTTTTGTATTTTTCCTCAACTAATTTATAAACTTCCTGCATAATTACAATTTTGTTTTGATACGAAGAGAATTCTTAGACGGTAGATTATCTTAAATAGAGTTCATTTATAATTAATTAAAAAAAAATACAATACCGTTAAGAGTTAAATATATCTTACTTAATTTGTAAGCAATATAAAGCAACATCCCTTTGGGGTAATGTTGCATATGAATCACAAATGGCATGACGAGTATTCGCAATATTTAAATACGTTAAACTATTGAAATTTAAATTATCCGATGAGTTAATTATCAACTAAGAATTATTATTTATATTTATTCAATTAAACAATTACCACCAATATTGTATTTTATTTCGCTACTGACCTAAATTTACTTAATTTTAATATTTATTTATTTTTTTCTCTCTAAAAATATCATTGTATTTGTTACATAAAATACATTCTTATTAATTGTTTAATTTTTAAAATTATCCATTCTAATGGATTTTTCATCATTCATTGCCGTTCAAATAAATTACTTATCTGTTGTTATAATGATTAAATAAAATAAATATATAATTACAATTGTTTTTA
>JANTOP010035905.1:0-11145 GCA_027564815.1 Symmerus nobilis | reverse complement strand
AATCCACTTCAAAATTTAGCTAAACACAATTTTAGAAATTTACAAAAAATCAATATCAGGTAAGTAGGGGGTCTACCTAAATCCGATAAACATGGCAAGGGGTCTACGACACAAAAAAGTTTGGGAACCTCTGATCTAATTTAATAAATTATTAAATTATTTAGAAAAGTTGAAAATTCTTAAATGCTCCCTCCCACTTAAGAAATCAGATGTTATTTTTATCGGATCATATTTTTTTCTATATCTTTAATCTTTTTTGTCTTGTATATGAGCCCGTAAGTGTTCAGTCCCGGGCCCGAATTTCATCTCCACGGCCCTGCCTATAGTGAACCCAAATATTCCAAATTAAGCTTTGAAGCAATAACATAATTGAATGAAAAAATTTTGTGAAAGATTCTGCCAGTACTAAATCATATTGCAATATAGAGATAGATAGATACCTAAATGTATTCAAGGGTGTGGCCGTATATACCCTGTAACCACTGTGGCTAGCAATAGGCCTATTATGGAATCCCAGTGTGAATAAATTGAGACTAGTCAGCTTTGTGCGGGGTAGGATCCGTCCCAGTGCTGGATATATCGTAGTCGTTTTGACATCAACGCTCCGCAATGGCAAAGATTCAACCGTTTCCTCTTCATCTTAACAGATTCTACACACGTTATCCTGTACTAATTCCATCCCGTGGATGCATTTTTCAAATTACAGTGTACTGTTATTATTTCCTGTTATTTCCTTCGACTTGTATATTCTTTCTTTGTCTTCATTGAGTGTTGCATGAATTTGTTCTTGCGATTGTTGGCAGTCCAATTTTTACATATAGTCGAATTATTGTGATATTACGACATTGATTATCCACAACTTTAAGGCAGCTGTTAGAAAAAATTTAAAAAAATGTTATTTCTATATATTCGGCTGATGATTTCTCGTACACGTAAAACTATATGCGAAAACTTGGGCTTGAAAGACAGTGGTATATTATAGGAATTTATATATAATCTGTATAGTTCTATAGAACTGAACTATTATCTTGACACTAGTTTGCTCAGCTTGGAATATGTGTTTTGAAAATTTTTCAAAATGACAAGTCTGTAGTGTTGTATCACTCGGCATCCCTAAATCTGAATGTTTCCCAAGTACGTCAAGTATATTTGAGTGACCCTTACGGTAGCTAGGAGGGGTCTCCCTATCCCCAGACAGTATTCTGCATGCCGCTATTCTGGCTTCTGGCTGTAGAGTACATTACCCATGTGATGGCTTGGCTAGTCATGCCTCTCTTTGCATTTTCAAGTTTTTTTTTATTGTCGTCTTGTTATCAGGTCTATTCCACCAGACAATGACAGCATAGATTATACTAGTGGGACCAATAGGACTGGTAGGACCGTCAGAAATTGTTCCATAGGTAGAACTGATAATTTTCTTATTACCAACAAATTGTAAATTTAAAATAGTATTTTTGGAATTGGGCCCCATGTTCCGTAACAGAGTCCCTGTCAGGTTAATAGAAACAATCAGGCTTTTTTTGCTATTTGATTTAGGTATTGCATCCAGTTCAATTTAGATTCGATTTTCTATTATTGGCGAAGCTAACGATATTGGTTATGTTTCAGTGTTATTTTTAAATGATTAAAAAGAAAGAAAAAAAAACAAATTGCTAGGCAGTCCTATATAACAGTGAAATTAACTTAGTTCGCAACTTTAAAACTTAACTCTATATAACTACAGTAAACGAAAATAAAATTTATACTTCTACTCTCATACAGAGTTAACAGATGAGCTGATCCAGAACAGTCGTTTACTAGACAAGATGATACAGCCACAGGTGGAAATGTTTGAAAAGCAACAGCGAGAAATAAGAATGATGGGTGGCGATGTTGCATTATATAAGAGAAATGTTGAACAATTGCTTAAACAGAACCGTAATAAACAGAATGTGGTAAGTTGAAAATATAGTAATATGGTACTGCCATTTATTTATTTTTATTTATTTGTTCAGGTAACATTTTTATGTAGTTTTTGTATTATCTAAAGTTTATTATTGGAGTGGGATTTTCGCTGGGTTAGTATGCATTAGTTTAATGGGCTTTTAAGTTGATGGGTGGATGACTCAAATATGCATTTTAATAATGTTAACCATATTTATGTCTTACCGTATATGTAAGTATATTTCCCTGCGAGACACGTAATGTGTAAATAGAAAATGGAACAGCAATTTTCTTTCCATTTTTCATTATGGAAATTATTTAAATTGAATATTTTTTATTGCACTCCATTTGAGAGAGTATATACCTATTTTATTTTTAACTACGTGAAATTATGGTGGCATTATTATTTCCGAAGGAATAAAAGTGTGAATTGTATATAGCACGATATAAAAAGTGATAAAATGGGTACCTTTATTAAAATTAAATAAATTCTTTTGCAATAAAATTCTTTATATTAATTTAATATTTATTACATCTTTCATTACTACTACATCTACTATAAAATGTAATTTAATGATGTATGACGAGCATATTAATATGTAAATAAAAAACACCTCTTTTATTAAATTATTAATAGCTTTTGAAATTAAATTAATTTTTTGACAACATAAGAATAAAAATGTACTGATATGTATATTAGGGTGGGTCTTTATGCCACTCTGAATGTTGGGCGAGAAACCTGTACAGTGTACCTGTACTCTGCCCATCAAGCAGAGTGGCATAAAGTGATTGAAATTGGTTTATAATTCCCCTTTTCCAACAGAAAATATTCTTCAACTTATATATCATGATAAACCGTGATTCTGAAAATGTTGGAAATATAAGGAATATACTAAAATTTCAATTATTGAGGCTCCTGCTGGCGACAGAAGATATTACTCGATTCGGCTGAAATTTTGCACATGCTTTACTAGGTCTACTACGCAACTTTTCCGCACTATTAGAATTCGATTATCGAAAAAAACCCACCCTAACCCTATTTTCGACCCACCCTAATGTATATATATTAATCATGAACCTACATATATGTATAAGGACAGGCCATCCAATATAAAATGCAGATAATCAATTGAAGCACGTTAACTCTATTTTATTCACTTATGATTTATATTGTTGTACTATTTTAAAATTCTGTTTAAAAATAATTTCGATTGTAAATAATCACTTCAAATCTATATTTCGAAAGCAGCAACAAGTTACGTAACATAATGTTACGCGCAAATGAATTTCAGAAAAAATGAACTTACTTGGGTGTATAAATATACCGACCTTTTTACTTAGTTATGGATGATAGCAATGCCTGCATTTCATTCAATCGGGCAATGCATGTTTTTTTAAGGTTAGATGTCAAGCTTCAATTATTTCAAGTGAGACTAGCTTAAAACGTAAATTATTCAACTCTTTGGAAATGTCGAATTTTGTACCAAATAAACAACATTTGCGGGAAGTTTGACTTTAGTTTGCGGCGAGAAGTTGACATTATTTTTTTGAAGAAAAGGGCAGCATGCTCGTTATACGGCGAGAATGATCCATTAAATGTAACATGCATAGAGTGGTTTCAAAGATTTAAAGCTTGTGATTTCGACGTAAGAGACAAAGAGCGTAAAGGCGGAACAAAAAAATGTGAATACCCGTATGAGCTGTTGAAACAGGGTGCAACCATTATTGGAGAAGTTTATCGACGGCAATTGATTCGTTTGACGCAATCTCTGGGTGATAAACGGCCGAAATTGGATAATCGCCATGAAAAGATTATTTTGCAACAAGACAATACAAGCCACATGTTGCCATACCCGTCAAGAACTACTTAGACGGTCAGAACTGGGAAATTCTACCCCACCCGCCGTATTCACCAGACATTGCTCCTTCAGATTACCACTCGTTCCGTTCCAGGCAGTCAGCCTTGGCAGAGCAGCACTTCCGTTGTTATAAAGACATAAAAAAATGGGTCGATAATTGAATCACCTCGAAGCAACCGGAGGTCTTCCTTCGGGAATCCGCTTGTTGCCTGAAAGATTGGCCAAGGTTGTAGCTTCCGATGGAGCATACTTTGAATAAACTCTTTTTTTATGCAAACCAATCTCTTTTATTTCACTAAAAAAAGGTCGGAAATAAATTTATACATCCAATAATAAATCGATATTGATGAATTTTATTTCTCTCTGTACCTTATGTGATAAAATGAAGTGAGGGAAATTCTAAATATTAAGTATTTCAATGTATCAATAATAATCAAATAATAAGTAATTCAAGATATCAAGTATTTCTGTTAGGTAAATTCACAATGGAATAAGTATCATCACAGACCAGGTAAAGAGAAGACTTTTCAAGCATTATGAAGATTTTGTCAGTACCTTGACAAATAAAGAACACAAAAAAGACTTCAGAGCTACAATATTTTATTAATTTCTTGCCATTTCTAATTTTCCACCTTGTGGTACAGCTAAATAAAATGTGACATTAAATGCATAATTACTTTATTATAGAACTATGCATTAAACACGCTCGTAAATTTATATGTGACAACATAGGAAATTTCACTTTGTGTTATATATAGAACTTAAGTGGTTACTATGTGGTCTCAAATGAAATTATTTTCATAGTGACAAATTAATATTTTTGTTTTCCTTTTTTTTAATGAATGGATAAATTATTTCGTTTCTATTGTACAAAATGGAAAATGCAAGTTAATTTGCCTTGTACTTTTAATTCTGCTTGTAATAATTATAAAAAAATAGTTAGAAAAGTGAAAATGTTCAAAACGTTTTTCCAAGATTATGTGCCATTGATGTATGTTCCGCTACCCAAAAGTGTTCGTAAAATATTAGAATCTTTCTACAAATATTCTAATTTAATTTAATAAAAAACGATAATTAGATAAATGTTATTGAGCATATATTTGATAAATTTTATATTTTAATTTCGTAGTGATTCAAATTTAACGGAAAAACAAAAATAACCGACCGAGAGAGAATTGAACCAGCGATTTATTCATTGCCAGTCGCGATCGCTACCCTTGAGCTACTCGGCTTGTTGAACATTATTTTACCTTTACTGCATAAATGCCACTCGGAAAATTTCAAAGTCGATTTTCTTGAGAATACATATTAAAAAAGTGGGTCATAATGCTTTGGGAAATTCATTTTCGAGCAATGACCTTTACATATATATGAACATAAAAAATGTATAAATTCCGATTGCGAATGTGGCCTCCTTATGATACCCGGCAGATTATCCTATTACCTTTCTTTATATTTCTGATAACTGCTTAAGTGTACTTAAGACGAAATTAAGTTATCATTACCATGGAATTCTCCATATACGATTGCGTATATCCACAAAAATTCTCAACCGAATTCTTTAATTTGGCCAAAATATCTGTGGCTCCAAGCATTAACTGCTTAAGTGGACTTAAGACGAAATTGAGTTATGAACACCGTCGTATTCTCCATGTATAATTGCGTATACTGTAGCGAAATCTATATTAAATTATATACTGTAAGGAGTATTTGTATTAGATGGTACATATTAGATGGCCCATCACTGCTCGCACCAATTTGATATTTATTGAGCTGATATTTGAAACTTTGAAACAACCCGCCTGGAAATAATTAAATTGAATTAAACTACCGTATTTTTATACAAAAAATGATGATCTGTGACAGATAGTTAGATGCCAATAAAAAAAAGACCAAACATTAAACGGATAGACACCGAGCTATTAGGGCGTACAATCAATAAAGTGTTAAAAATAGAAGTTCGGACAAAAAAGTGGAAAAAAAGAAGCGATTGGAACCAACACGGAACAACGGTTTATTGGAAGGATTAATTCGGCGATATCACCGCTAGAACAATAATTCAACGCGCGAAATTTATGTATAATACTGTAAAGAAAACCGTTTTTGAATAAGTGCAATAATAAACGAGAAAAAAATATTGAAAAACAGCGTTTTTCCCATCTCAAAGTAGAATAGTACCTTAAATAAAAATTATAGTGCAGTGATCCTCAAATAATTTTTGTTCACTTATATTCTCATTAGTTTGTAAAATTTAATGTTCTGTTTATATGAAAGGGGTAATAATAATTTCGCAACATAAATTACTATAAATCTAATTTTAATTAATATTAAATTTATATTAATAGTATACCGTCATTTTAGAAAAAGTTCACTAGAATGAATGCCAAAGTCGGCGGTAGCGTAATTTACACATTTTTTTTTTTAAATAAAAAAATTCGCGGCCGTTTCCGAAAGGGCACCTCTTCGGAATATTAATCTACACATTTTTCCCTTTCGATTGATATATAAATGACCTCCAGAGATTCATTCTAGTGCTGCTTGAACAAATCCGATCTATAATTACTGTACTATAATATTTATTTGGTGTTAATACATAATAGACGGAGAGCCAGTGACGTTTTTGCCAAGTCATTTTATATCAAATGGTTCTGTTATCGAGATGTTTGGAGACCTTGTCTTGATTCTATAGGGTGGTGAGCCTTCTAAGGGCTTTCCAAAGTACCACTTTTAAGTCGCTGGCTCTTATTGTTAGACTATAATATAAATCAAATAGGTCATATTCAAATTGACAACACGGAACAGTTTTTAGAGCCACTATCTATGATCTAGCCTAAAAATCCATATATAATATTGACGGTTTGTCAATCCAGTTTGACAAGTAAGTTGGACGGTGTATGGGTGGCGTGACTTTGACAAACTTCTTTGTATGTACACAGAGAGTCAAACTTATTTGACAAATTTTTTATCATACTTGCTTGTTAAGTAAGTTTGATCGTGTTTGGACATTAATAAAATAATTGAGATAACCCAGGATATTTAGAACCTTATACTCCCTGATTGAAATATGATAAAAGTTGAATTATAATATTTCAGTGTTTTCCGAAATCAAGAGAAATATTAAAGCCGAAATTCAAGCATACACAAGTATCAAATGAGGAGTTTCTGATAAGGATAAAAGAACGAGAAAAACTGTAAAAACTGAATTCACATTTCTTTTATTATATTATAATAGATATTCCTTATAATTTATCAATTTCATTTCATATTCATACTGCATTCAGAATATTCAAATATCTTGAAGGAATATTACCTGTTGATCCGGATGAGCAAAGGCGTAAAATTATTACATCCTACGAGAAAACTTATCAATTAGCTTCGGAAAATTTTACTGAACACATGAGACTAAAAACCCAACATTTAATGAACTACGTAAGTTAAGTTTATATTCAATCAAATATGAAATTACTTATGGATTAAATTCCGTTTTTAATTGGATATTACAATATTATTTATATATTACTATATTCTTCCTGAATTTAAAATATTGAACAGATTTTACATAAATTCCAAGTGCAAATTAATACACATTTTTATACAATTTCTTCAGTTTTAACGAGTATTTGGTACGTTTGAGTACATGTACATATAATGCTATATCGATATCTACTCGTAGCAAGTCTTTGGAGGCTTTATATTAAAAATCCATTAAACTTTGTTGGAAATAACCAAGCTGTATTACCCTTGCATAAAACATTTTCGTTATAGGAGAAAAATCAAAAATCTCAAATTGAAATCCCATTAAAATCTTCATATATTTTTTTCCTTTTATAATCCGTATAGATTTCTATTCGCCAAATCGAAACATATCCATCAAAATTAATTAGAAAAGTTCTACCAAAAGTCGATAGAAAACAACCACTCTTCCGAGATGCTTTTAAATTCATAAAAATCGAAGAGGTAAGTATGGAGAATTCATAGCAATTTCATATTCTTGTAGTATATTTTCATGTATGGTATGTTAGATACAAGTAATATATCGGTATATCCGTTACGATTCTAAAGATTTTTTGTGTTTGAATGATAGTAAATAAATGTGAAATGCTGAAAAGATTTATTTGTAAAATATATAAATTTCACTTTTCATAGTCATCGTTTTCTGCTCTTTGAAATGATAAAAACATAAAACTATAACAGAACATTCTATAAGGAGTGTTCTGGTCATGTAAACTAGATGATGGTATATTGATAAAAAAAAATGTTGTATATTATTGCAGAAGACGTGGAAGAATGTTTATCCGGAAGTCATGCTTTTAGATTATCTATTCGATGCCAATAATGATATTACAGAAACTAAAGCAACCCTCATAATCGTATTGTTAATGGATCTTCAAGAAGATTATAGATATGAAGTAAAACGTTCTCTTCTTCGCTTTATTCTACGGTATATAATTAGTAAATTCATTATTTACATTTCTCAATTAATAAATTATATATAATTCTATTAGAGATAAGTGTATACGATATTGTATGAAACTCGAACCAGAACCACCCGAATTTCCTCGTATTACTATTCAATCACCCGTATCATGGAAGTGTCAACGCCAAATTGCTGTAAGTCGTATCGATCAAGTATTAATGGTGAATCATCCTGTTCTTCAGGCGGTTAATTTGCTATGGCACGAATTGTAAGCAGAAGATTTGTTTATTCTTCAGTTTCAGCTATTTACTATATAATTATAGGGTTGTCGAAAAAGTATTGAGAAATCCTTTCCCTGAATGACATTCAAATCAATCAATCAAATTTCTTATATTATTTATAAATAAATCAATTATTATCAGCTGTGATGCATTAGTCTGCTATCCCGGGGCCGTATAAAAGTCCTTCCGTCAGTTCATACTGCAATTCTTCGTATATATATATATTTTTTTTAACCAGGGATCCTACCTTAAAAGCACAACGAAAGTTTTACGTTTCGAATTTAATTTTAACGTTTAAAAATACTATTTACTATCCCATACAATCCTTTAAAAAAATTTCAAATTCTCCCGAAATTGAGTTAGAAACTTGCAGCAATAAAAATTGGTTACGATTTTGTTGATATTTCAGGTGCGCTCTGCACCTTCTGTGCATGAGACTGCACGTCACTGAAAAGAAAATATACTGAAAAGCCTCGGTTATACAGAATTTTGCATAAATAAAATAAACAATTACAATTGGCTTCAGGTCAATTATGTTTATAATTTTGTCTGTTTATATATTACAATTTTTTTCAGAAATAAAGTGGGTCTCTTGAAATTATCAAATGGGTCACTCGGTGACCCGCGGGTCATAGGTTGCCGACCCTTGAACTAAACATTCATTATCAGACATATTTAAATCATTTGTAGAAATCTTTCAATGGATCGAATTTCCATCTGCGAACCATTGTTGAAACGAAACGGAATCGAACCGTTCTTGAAACGCCTCATTACGGGCGATTAAAAATGGATCACGTACGATAATAATGAAGGAAAAAGATCGTGGTTGAAGCGAGGTAAAGCTTACCAAATGATGGCAAAGCCAGGATTGACGCCAGGGAAGGTGATGCTGACTCCTTGGTGAAATTGAAAGGGAATTGTACATCGTGAGCTGCTGCCGCTTGGCCAAACGATTCTCCACAATCAAAAATTAGCCACATTGAAGCAATGAATTCATAAAAACGAACTGGTATTGATTAACATGAAAAGCGTTGTGTTCCATCAGGACACATATATTTTTGATGACTCCTCAAAGATTGTTGTAGCTTTGCTGGCAATTTTTGTTACATCCACCGTACAGCCCTGACATTGCGCCGTTACTGTATGTTCCGGTCCCTGCACAACTGTTTTATTGGCGTACGGCTGGCTTCAAAAGAGGCCTGTGAGTATCACTTGGTTCAGCTTTTCGCCCAAAAATCCCTGAAGTTCTACACTGACAGGATAACATCGATCAAAATGGGACATAATTAGTAAAGGAAAGTGCCCACCTACTGACACCCCTCAGTTTTGACGTTCGTGGCGATGACAGCAGCAATGTGCTTAGCGTCAAAGTTTCATCGCACTTAGCGTTAACTTTTCATAAATCATTGAGTTGTATTCACGTGTTGCTGTAGTCGCACGATCGTCCAAAAGTAAATGCGAAAAAATCGATTCTGATCTAATATCGTTCATCTTTTTTATGTGAGTTTTCAAATGTTTTTCATTAATATAAAAGGATAAATTATGAGTGTAATTCTTAGTTTGTTCTTTATTCTTCACGGTTTCGACGAGCATCGAACATTATTGTGAAATGGAAAAAAAATATTTCGCATTATGTCAGAATATCGTCAGTGCCTACCTACTGGCACCCTTGAAATGATTTTAAATTGTGTTAGGGATTAAGAATTAGCTATTAGAACCGAATGTAGAGGTCACCTGTTAGGCGGAAATTGTAGAGAATAGAGGCCGCTAGTGAAGCGTGAACTGCGGGAAAGGGGAAACATAATTTTAAACCAAGTTTTTCTAACTTAGTTCCATTTATTTTGCTAATAAAATCTCACAAATAATTTTTACAGTTCAAATGGTCAGTATGAACCACTGAAAGGATAAACAACACATAAAAATTAATAAACTAGTGTTTATGCTTCATTTTCGATTTTTTACAGCGAAGTGTAAATGGGTGCCAGTGGGCACCTTTGTTTTAGGGTCGATTTTCGAGACTTTTGCTAGATCGAGTGCCAAAGTCGCATTTTTGAAATTTTTAATTAATTTTTTAATTTTTAATTAATTCCGTTTTAAATTCTTGTTAGCTATTGAACTCAGCTTTCAAACGAAACTGAAAGCTTCGCAAAATTATGTTTCAAACTTAAGTTATGGCCTCAAGACATTAGGGTGTCACTAGGTGGGCACTCTCCCTTATAATGAAGTTAATTGAAAATATAAGAAAATTTCTGTGAATTTTAACAAAAAATTACTCAATCCTTTTTCGACAGCCCAATATTATACTATACACCAGATAATGTCTATTATCTTATTGACTGTATACGCGAGTATTAAAAATATGAATTATGGGATGCCATTAGGTAATCCATCCTATTTAGTAGCTTTCATCTATATTGTAAATTGTATCTCTTGCTCTTATAATAAAAGTAGAATAGATAGAATTTTCGTGTGAATGTAATTAAAGTATAAAATTCGAGAAAGCTGTTGCAAGGTGAAAGTTCAAAGTTACAATTTTTTAATAGTTATAGCTCAGCCGAAAAAAATTAATTTTGAGAGTTCTTACAGCTCTTATGCTATTATGATACTGGCTTTTTTTGCGGCTAGTTTTGATGCTAGAAAGTAAAACGAGTAAAAGAGATACAGA
>JANTOP010035894.1:0-11146 GCA_027564815.1 Symmerus nobilis | reverse complement strand
ACTTTTTGTACTTTTTTTTTTTTTGTATTCTCGTAATATTAATAAATAACTGAAAAAAAATGGATAGTAAAAATATTTACGTCACTTCAAAAATTACCTGAAATTCATGCCTCTAGACCAGAATACCCCCTTAAATATTATTTTCGAACATGTTTATTACATTCAATTTGAAATTTAGTATTAAGTGATTTCACATAATTAAATCAATTATTCCATTTTGAGCAATACTTTTTGGGATAAAATTCGAAAGGATAATGAATGGTGTTATAAATTATACAATAAAAGATTCGTAATAAAAATTTTTTCAATTTATTTTAATTGTATATTTATTTGGTTTAATTTAAATAATTTTTTTAATTTAGGTTACAAGTAAATTTACCACATTTAGGTAAAATTCATTCATTTCATTTATCTGTGTAATATCCGTATCAAACCATTTCATTGAATGGCATCCGTCTCTCTATTATCGCATGATTTCATTTAAATCTAATTAAACACACATTCGCAATAGATGATCAAATAAATTTCTTTTATTAATTCGATAAAATTTAATTTAGGAATTATTGTTATGCATTTTTTCGTTCAATATGAATGAAAATATTTAACACATTGAATTACAACCACTTCAGAGCTGTAATGTTGCAAATAAAAATAAAATCATGAAAAGTTGAAACTTTTAATTTTGTTTTACACATTAAAAAAACTACATAACAAGATTTTCTTCTCAATCAATCAAATCAATACACTTTAAACAACATTGAACCTGATTGAATAAAAAACTAAATTACTAAAACCGATCACGCAATTGTTATTATATATTTTGAAAAAAAATAATGTCTAAGATTATATCTTGGTACGGGATAGTAATTGACTGAGAGATTAAGTTAATGAATAAATCGGAGCCAAAAAAAATCTTAAAGATCAAACAACTAAAGCTAAAGGAAATATAGGTAGGTTCAGATTTAAGTATGTAACTATTATATATAATACACTTGCCATATTGAAATGGTTTTTTGCCCATATGTAAACAGTATCCACCTTAATAATTAACGAATAAACACCAAATAGATCTTATTAAATGATATTAACGAAACGATTTAAACCATTAAACTTTGGAAATGAAATGAGATTTTTTTGAACTTAAGATAAACTGAAGATTTTTTCTGGTAAACATTTCCTATAGATGTTAAATTACCACCACTATACCATCAGTATTTTAATATCTTATTTTTTATTACGATATCCGAAATAATAAAATCTGAATAAATTCACACACAATCGGAGACAATAAAAATAAAATTACAAGTTGTGCAGTCTACTTACAATGTATAATATATTTTAAGACGGTTTTTAGCATATTCATTGTAAATTTGAATTGCAGTTTACACAAAACATCTATAAATTAATGTAAGTGTATATAGTACAATGAGTGAATGGGGGCCTCCCTCTTCAATATTATGTTTTCAATATTAAGAGGTTTTAAAATGTTTCGTTTATTCGCTAATGTTTAACATTTTTAGACGTAATATGGTAACAGTCTGCGACAAATGATTAGAGTTGACAAAGGTTTCGTTGATTTATTATTCTCATGGAATTATGAGGACATTCCACTTTTATCTAAGCGCAAACTTGACCAATTGTGTTACATCCAAAGTCAAATAAATCTCAAATTCTATATACTGATCGCAGTGTAGTCCAACGCGCAAAGCACAGAGCACACCTGATATATCAACACAATCGAAACAATCTGCAAATTGCTAACTTAAACTATTTTATTCAATAACTTTGAACCATTTTACTACTTTTCTATCAACTTTAGTTTTAATTATGAAGGCAAAAGATCAAAATCTGGCCAATGGTCCACCTATCCGGGAATTATTCCGATCACTGAAAGATATGTGGTACTTGAAGTCTTGTTTTATGAGATCAGAGACTCTCCATCGACCTGGAGGTATCGTATCAGATAAGAGTTTATACGCTTTGAAATTTATTTATCATCCTAATAATTTAAAATCAGTGAAATGGAAGATTGTTCCAAGAAGAAAGTTCCAAAAGCTCATGGAAAGCATTTTATTAAAATATTATTTTAGGCAGTATGGAATCTTATTTTTCTCCCAATAATTGAATTTAAATGAAATCCGAAATTTTCGTTATAAAGTCTCGTGGAATTAATTATAAATTATAGCAGAAATTCTTACATTTCGGTTTTAAATTTATACGTTTCTAAATTTATTTTCTATCCAAATAATTAAACCTTATTGAAATTTAAAATTGCCTGAAAAGAGTTTTGAGATACTACCAAAACCTTATCCAAAGCTTTTAATTAAAATATTATTTTATTAATTATCAAATCTATTTTATCTCCAATAAATTAACTTAAATGAAATCGGAAACTGTCCTTAAAAAGCTCCGTGGATAATCAAGTATTCGTTCATAGTATTTATTCGCCCTTTCTTAAAAACTTCATCTATCGCCCTGAATTTTTTTTATAAATATATGCTTTCAATGAGCCTTCGATATTTGTGAAGCATTTTTTGGGGAAAATTTGAAATTTCATTAAAGGACCAACCCCATTAAAGGACCATTTAAAACCTAAAAATTAAGTTCGACACTTAGAGCTTTCTTTGAGCTTACAATGGATTGAGAAAGCTTCATTTATCTAAATTTAATGGATCGAATAAAACTTAGATTCCAAATTATCTAAAATGGGATTGTAATGCTTTCAATGTGCTTTAGAGATTTTGAAAGCATTATTTTGGAAAAGTTGAAGTTTTGTTGAAAGATCGTTATTTGAATAAAAAATAGATTATTAGACGTAAAAAATTTAGTTTAAAAATTAGAGCTTTCGTTGCGCTTTTAATAGTTTGGATAATCTTTCTGCGAAAATTCCATATTTCATATACATTTAATGAATCGGATAAAAATTCGATTCCAAATGATATAAAATGAAATTTTAATGTTAAGCTTTCAATTAGTTCTCGAGATTTGGGGATTCTTTCTTTGGGAAAATTTGGAATTTCAATAATTGGTGATTATCTGGATAGAAAATAGATTTCGAAACGTAAGAACAAGGTTCAGAAAATGAAGCTTTCTCGGAGCTTTTAAGTTTTGCTGAGGTTTCTTACGAAATATTTAGTTTTAATATTTTTTTATTTTTCCTCAACTAATTTATAAATTTCCTGCATCATTACATTTTGGATCCGAAGAAAATTATCGGGGAATTCGGATCAAATGTCGCGATGTCCGATATTCAAATTTCTCGGAGCGAGCCTCTACGAAATTTTGATTTTTCTTCGATAAATTTCTACTTTTCCGAAATATTAAATTTTTATAATATTTTTACCTAATTGTAAAACCAATTCTCTGCATTTTTACATTTTTTAAAAAAGAAACCGCGTATGATAGAGGCTCCAACATTCTGTTAAAGAGTTCTGCACACATTATGGAGATGTTCACCCCACACCATGTTGGGATTTAGATATAATGTGCTTAACTTTAGCGGATAAGATGTTGCAAACTGTAGATTCGAAACGCTCGTCCAAAGTGAGAAGGAGCGATATTATATCGATATGCGATATGCAATCTTCTAAATTTAACAACATCGTTTCTTGATTCCGATTTATGGATAGGAGTTACGTAGCATAACTTCTATTGAGCAAGAAAAGTTCCAACCGATAAAGAATTATTAAAAATAATACCGATAATACCGAGAGGAACTGCTAAAGAATTAGCACAGCGACGAATCAATAGAGGAGAAATGTAATCTGGGCCGCTTGTATTTGTCAGTTTTCAAAACTATCAGTTGAGTAGCCGATATAAACCTAAGAAATCAGCGAAGAGATTGCCGATATTCGCAGAACCCGTCAAAGTGGAATAAGTATACTGCATCGTGGAAGAGAAGCCGCTCAATTTCATCATATGATGATCCTTTCATTAGAATTAAAATGTTGAAATGTTGGAAAGTTTATAGAACCATAGAATTTTCTATTTTACAGACAAGTTCAAATAGATCTCAAACTAGTGAGTTTAAAATTGGCATGATTTATACAACTTTAAAAGGCAATTACTTACGAAAAAAAATAATTTAAAAATATATTAGTATGTCGAAAATTTCAAATGTCGCTGACTGTAGTTTATCCAATTTTAATTCTTAATACTAAATTAGTATATTTTTATATAGACAATATATAGACATTGTAGTACGTTATTTTGAAAATTACTTCACATTGTTGATTTGCCAAAAATATTCGTCACACTATATCTCATTGAATAGAAATGGCACATTACTTTGCTGTAAGAATATCTTTTTTCATGCTTGTAATTCGTTGTGTAGTGGAACGGGGATTGCAAGAATAATACCTTCTTATTATTCATTAATGTGAGTTCCTGTGATAAGTGGAGTTTTATTTGAATAATATACAAAATTTGACAATATTTAAAAACAAAACAAAATAATAGCATAAAGACCCTATTTCTTTTCAAATCATAATTTTTCCATGAATCTTATCGAGAAAATTATGCCGACAAAAGTTGACTTTCACAGATTAGTAAATATCTATTTAATCTTATCTTTCTGGAGATTGCAGCCTCATAATGATTCATGAATATGATTTCAATGAATAATCCGATCTACATAAATGATACAGATTTTTATGTTTATTATATTGCCGGCAAACTCTAGGAAATGTCAATCATGTCTGGAAATATGTGTGACTTTAAAAATGTAAGTATATATAATACTTAAAAGTTGTAGGTTATAAAACTTAATGTCAGCCGGTGTCTTAAATATATAATCTTCAAAGTGGATGACTCAAGTAAAAAACCATTCATTCCACCAAACGAAAAGCAAATATATATATTTCGGCATCAAACTTTTTTATTGTATTTTTTAAATGCGTTACACTCTGATGATCCGTATATTTATGTGAGGAAGTTTGTATACTTTATGCTGTTAAAGACGTGTATTATTATGTATACCTAACGTACATTATATTTGATCGTCTTATTAGATTGCATTATTTTATAATATGCTCTTGTAAATTGGTATATATTATATGTATGAAATACCTACATACAATATATTCAGTATTATAATATGTGTTATATTACCCGCGGTTAAATCATAATTTTATGCGGGAATCGTTACAGAAAAGGGGTTTTCCATACTCCAATACATAATAACTTGATGTATTGTAGCAATATTGTTCTGACGTTCAATAACCTCCCTGATTAAAAGGGCTGTAGGGCATTTAACAAAATGTATAGGTACTAGTAGATTTCAGAATTATTGAATCGTTTGATCATCAATATGATATATAAAATGTTATATTGGATAAGTTCAAATAAGATTGCAAATATTCCGTATATTTTCTTCAATGTAAATAAATCAATCACACGATTAAGAAACACAAATTTTTAAAGTTTCATTTCAAATTTATAATTTATTTTACAACCGAACCGATTTTACACTAATTCAAGAATATCGTGATATTTTCAAATAACAATACAACATTGACCGAAACATACCTTGCGAAGTATAAACTTAAACTAAATTTAAAAGTTTTTAATAAAAAAATGGTAAATATTTTCATTCCATCTGCCGAATCGAACTTGGAGGTTTTTCCTATTATTTTATTTTTATTTTCTGTAGTATATTCACTGATATATATATATATATACTTGTATTAACATAATATTTTATGTATTTTAACTCATATGTATATTGTTTGTTAAATTTTAGAAAAGTTTAATTTATTCTTAAGGTAAGGTACGAATGTTTAAAAATAAGGGAAAGACGCTTTCGAAGAACTCAAGAACTCAAGCTTTCACACACTGTAAATATCGTTCATACGTAATTAAATGACTAAACTAAACACAAAAAATGAATTTAAAATAAACTTAATAATATAATTCCATAAATCCTGAGAATATTATTTAAATAAAAAAATTAATGTGTAACCTATCCAACGAAACAATAACACATTTTATAATGATCACATTTTTAATTGCTAAATGTGCAAATTGTTTCATTGTTAAATATGATTAACAATAATTTTTTAATAATTCAATAATAATGTGTGTTAATTGAAAATAATTACAGAATATTACATAATGGAATAGATCCACGTATTGCTTGGTAAACGAGTATAAATTGTCAAAGTTCAGTGCTTCTTAGGGGACACATAAGCTGAAAGGAATAGAGGTAATTATTCATAATTTATACCGGGGAATGTTTTTCTTTGATGAAAATTGATAAAATGATTTATTTTTTAAATATAATCATAATACAAAATAACCAGTTTTAGTAATTAATTAAAATTCTTATATTTTCCGTTAATAATAAAAATACTTATTTATACGAGCAACTACTAGTTGTTCTGTCTATTCTAATCAATTTGTAATAGGCTTTAAAATACTATATTTATGGTTAACCATTTATTTTATGGCATATCAAATAAATGAGCATAATTTATTAATAGTTATAATGATTCCAATTTTATTTAAAAAAAATTCTATTTACGTAATATATATAGTGTACGTATTATTTAAAATATTAAAAATATGATTTATGCACTAAAAATCGAGAATAACCTCATACACATATAAAATAAAATATATAGCTGCAATTAATAAAATATTTTTAATGACGTTATTGATAAAATTAACTTGTGCATAATGACAACTTGAATTCGATGTGTTCGTTATGTTTCAATTGACCAGTGGCGTGCGGCCAAAATCTCGGTGAGGTGTGCAGAAATAATGGCCTTAACAAAATGCTATATCTTTTATCAGTTTTATTAGCATTTTATTACTTCCGTATATTTGTCGTTTGTGAAAATTCGAATATAAATATTCAAATTAAATCAAATTTCGTATCTACAATATCTGCAAAGAAAATTATCAATATTTTTGCACGATAGTTATTTGAAAATATTATTATACACGGACCAGCGGACGATATAAGAAAATCAGGAACAACATTTTTTAGGGTAGTTTTCAGGGAAATTGGTACAATTCCAGGCAATTTAAAATTAGAAATTTTCGATATGAATTCAAGTAGGGTGACCTACTTGACTTATTCCAATACTATCAGGGCGTCACTTCCCAACTTATATGGTTAAAATCCCCTTCAAATTTAATTTGAAAAAAATTCAATGAATTTCGTTCGGAAATTTTTTTATTTTGGAAGAGTTTTATTAAAAAGATTTTTTTTCAAAATTTGTCTGTCAATTTGTCGGTAAATTTAATTTTCCGGGGAATTTTCTTAAGAAAATCCAGTTAGGTGGCAATAAACCAAACGGTTCAATAAGAGTATTGCCAAACAAACTTTTCTAAGAAAGCCCGATTTTAGAGGGGTCGATATATGGAGTTAATCAATCAAACAAGGAAAACAGTTAAAACTTCTCGAAAAATGTAATATTTAAAAATTTTAAAATGGATTTAAATAGGGGAAAACCAGGAGGATCTATCAATGACTTAACTGTGAAGGGTTCTCTCCCAAATTATGTGATTAAAATTCTATAAAAAAGTACCCTGTTAAAATTACACTAAATAGAACGATTTTTGTCGAATTTCTAAGTAAAGTTTTCTTTTCAAAAATTTGCTTATCTAATAATGCCAAATCATTTCTTAGTAACTTTCGAAGAGTTTTTATTGAGAAAATTTGTGAAACAAATTATCGGTTTTGAAATTTATTTTATTTTGGACCAAAAATCTACTTTCGGACACCCCTTTGCAAAAATTAAATTTCAGGGAAATTTCCTTAAGGAATAGAAAATAAATTATTTTTAAGCCCAAAGAAAAATAAGGCCAATGCTCCACTTAGGAAATTGTAGCTTTTTCCAACTGTTACCAATTTTATCGTAATTTAGAGGACGTTTTACTGGTTGTGTCTTCCTTTCTCCCAGGACTTTTAACCACTTGTTACTAAATTAATTTTCAGTGAAAGGTGAAACTCTAGAATTTTGTTTAGCGTTTGGTGTATAAGCGACAAAATATTAAAAAAGGGTAACTTTCCACTTTTAGGCCACTGCAATTGACATATTCCAAAGATTCCATAAAATTCTAAATTACTATTAGTGCTTCTTAGATTTTCTAGAGTTCATTTAATGTATTGGGGAGTTGAGACAGTAGAATGTAAATGAGTAAAATCTGCACATAAAATTTAAAACCGGGTCCAGATCAATAAATATTTACGTTGTGTGTTGTATTTGACGCAAATTTTTTCGCATTCGTCAAAATTTTTATTGATGTAGACTATATACACAAATATTTTCGTCAGATACAACACACGCTATCCATCGCCTGTCGGTAAATGAGCGCCGCAAAGAAATTTGCACCGCAAATATTTTCGTCGAGTTCAAAATACAACATTCGACTCACAAATTTTTAGATCGGGACGGACGTTTTGTGTGTGGAAATTCGACCGAAAATGGTTACATTAAATCTGAAAAAAATATAATAAATCAAATTTCTTTCATATTTCACAGCATTCTTCTTCCTAACACCCTTAGCGATTTGTTATTGTTACTTGTGATAATTGTGTGAAACATGTTTTAAATGAAACTCCTGAGAAGTAATTAGTTTGGGATCTTGAGACTTTAAATGCACTTTTTCCAAAAGATATATTTTTGCTCATTAAATTATTATATTATAGTAGGGGGAGAAGGGGGCGACGATACTAAATCTGGATTTACTCGAGCGCGTCAGATATTCAGAGGGGATGTTAAGTGAACCCGAACGAAGCTCCCATTCAATAAATTGACGATTCGGATGCGACGCAAGGTCGTGGCGGCTTTTTGAATCCCCGCTTGGGCTCACCTACTATTAGTCATAATAATTTATTTCATACTAAATAAGAAGTGGTCAAAATTTCGTTGAAATCGTATAAGCGGTTACTTAGAAAGTCGTCCTAATTTTCCATTTAAATGTCCCTGAGTAGTGACCCCCTTAACAAATTTTGAAAGCTTACATGTTTATTAGAGTAAACGTATATATGTACTTACTATTAAACTTTAGTAACTGAAATCATAATAAAATAGATGATAACAATTTTTTCCTATTCCTTTAAGAGTAAAAACTCGTATATCGTATGCCGATTAAACACTCCTATTAAGCCATTTAGGTTTCTAGGTTCAAATAGCTCGAATATCATAATTCATTTTGTTTCCCGTAGTTCGGAAGTAATTCAGTTATATAATATTAACACTTCTAGAAACTACTGTAGTTCAGATTTGTATAAATCGGAGGGTGAATGTATATTAATATAATAATTATTATGAAATTCAACTTGTAGAATTTTCTTGTTCATCATATTAATTAATCCATCATAAACTATTATACGTAGTGATGTAATTTCTTATAACTAGGTAAAGTAAGATAAGATATAATGGGATTAAATTATTACTTTAACTGGTAGGACTGGATATCAAGATTTTGGGATTTAGTGTCTTAGGTTAGCAATTATTGCAGTTTATAAAGTATAACAGCCATGTTTAATGGTATTACCAATTGCGAGCGATATAAGTATGTATACCAGGTGCATAGTCGACATAGGATAGTAGAGATACGTCGTAAGATAATAAAGGGTAAACTATAACGTAATTATTTCACAATGGTTTCTCAATTACTGATTCCACCAAATCAATAGTAAGTATGCATTGTGGTTATGAATAATATTCCTTTGCTTAATTTATTTTGACATTCAATTTTAATAAAGAATTAATATAACTGCCCTATATTTCTTATAAAAGAAAAAAAAAATATTTGCATTTTGGCAAAAATATTATTATTAATTGGTAAGTTGTTTAATTTAAAAACTACCTAGAAGTTACGAAATTAAATACGCTAATATTACAAAACTTTCTGCTATTTTGAAGGACTCCCACAATAATTGAAAATATTCAATTATTTATTTTGGACCTCATCAGAGCCTATTTGTATCTTTTAGGAAATATAGGAAATAATTATTTTTAAAATATAATTATGCGTTTGGTATTAATCATAAAATAAAATTCAAACGGAATATTTATTTCAATGAGAAAAAACTGACTAAATAATTGTATGGGATTCCATTATTACAAATAATTGGAAATGCCAGAAGGAATCTATTGCATGTTTAAGTTTATATGAAAATGATGTTGTTAAATATTTTATATAAAAACATGTTCTTTTCGTGGTAAAATATCAAGAGGAAAATTTCAAAATTGTACGAAAATTTCGCGTAATCTTTTTGTTCAATTTTTTCTCCATATACATTCAGATTATACTTATTCAATTTAAGAGTTGATGTAATTATTATTATAATATTTATTTTAACATTCATATTCAATTTCAGTTGAAAAGTGAAAGTTGAAATTATTTATTTAGGAATGAACGAGTTTAATTGATCAAATTAGGAAATAATTAGTTTTTCACTTTTCAGAAACTCTTTTAAGTGGATTTGATTTGGATCCAAATTTTATAGAAAATTTATTAGGCATCATTATGAGAGCTCAGGTAAACATATGTAATCTCACCTGGAATTCCTTGCAAATTGGTGGGAATAATATTAATGGTTTGATATATTATAAAATAATTGTAAATAGCCACTAAAATTTATCAGTGAAATATATTTCACCAGCGGAATACATCTCTTTAAACTACCAAACTGATCTATTAGATTTTTGACCTCAATTATGTATTTAAAAATATAGATGTAACTGATTATGAATATGCAGTATCTAATAGTATATTTTTATTTATATTAATTTATAAGTCTAATAAATGTGTTAATAAAGTTTGTAAAATTAATATGTACCGTTTATTTTGATAGTGGCACAAGTCCATTTGAAGTACATTTGAGTACATTGCACATACCGTACTTTATTTCGTTGTAATTTGTTGCGAAAATCATCAAACATAGGAGAAATTTAATTTCTGTGAGCCAATAGATGGACCCGATTGTCGTCGATAAAAATAGAAAAAGGAGTATGTACTTTAGGGTGATAAATTTGATTTTATGGTCACCGATTCTACGGGCCACCGTCTAATTATGATCAACCATTACTAAAACTACATAATTAAAAATTTAGCCAAATTGATAAATGTTTAGAGGTAGCACAAAATCGATATGTAAATCAACTTTATGGTGTTAAGAATTTGTAGA
>JANTOP010035893.1:0-25671 GCA_027564815.1 Symmerus nobilis | reverse complement strand
ACAATGTAACGAGTACTTATAGTTAAATGGATCCGAGTACTCGGATCCGAAAAGTAACTAAACTTTGCATCTCTATTGTGTATACATGGAATTACCCACATCGTCAATTATTTGGGAGCATGCCATAAAGAAACCAAAAAATCGATTCTTCTCTAAAAAATGTTTGCAAAAATCCACAATTCACAAAAACCCCTAAACATTTCCCTAAAAGTTCTCCAAGAATATACTTCCCATGGTAATTTTAAAAAAATTCCGTATAATTTCGACAAGGTCAAACTTATTGTTAGTTTAAGTCTGGCATATGACGGATCACAATAAGTATTGTGGTGAACGTCCGTATGTATAGATTGCATGTACCCTGCATACGGCATTATTGACGAGACGTCTCTTACAGAAATAAAATGATTCCGGTGACAGAAAAATCAAGTTTTATTTATAATTTTCAACCAGAACAGAATGGTTCTAATTTCGACTGCTTTTTGCTTGGAGAGTACTGTAGGATGTTTATCTGGATATAGAAAATATTAAAAAAATAATAAATATATAAGCCGAGAAAGTGGCCTATTTGTATTATAGTTAGGCTTATTAAATTTACACATACTATGCAATAGCAATAACTTGGCTCATACCATAGCCAGAGATGTCTGGAATAACATGTTAAAAATTCAGACCGATTGGACGAATAGTTTTTTGGGAATCGTTCCCGCCATACCAAAAAAATGGTTTTGAGGAAAACGCATTTAAAATTCTTCGTATTGAATTTTCGTATGTAAATTCTGCTTATCCTTAATCAGCTATATCTACAGCATACAAATAAAATTAGGAATATATTCTCGAAGCTATATACTATCGAATAAAAATAAATCAAAAATGTCGATTTCTTCAATCCGAGAAAGTAGAATGTCCCCTTAAAAAAAGCCAGAAATTCGGTTCCACGCTTTCTGACTAATTGACTAGTTTGAAATGAAATATTCAATTTTTATTTTTAAATATAAGACTAGTAACTAGTCCTCTACGGCGTCAAAAATTTAAAAATCGACCGTTAAAAAAAATTAAGTGAATTTGGAAAAAAAATACCAAAAAAAAACACCTGGCTTTTACCCCTTCTTGTTCGAAAAAAGGGGTTAATAAGTTAAATCGAAAAATCTGGCTCGATAAATGACTAGAATATACTTGAATGAACATTTTAAGCATAAATAGTTGTAAATTGAATGAGTAGTTTTCTCAAAAAGCGTGGAACCGATTTTGAAATACTTATTTCCAGAAAAATGCGTTCAAAGTTTTCTTTACATTTATTTTGCATACAAAATTGAAAATGAAAAAAAGTACAGCATATAACTTCGAAACGGAAAGGAATTTGCACCATCTGCTCGATTTTTAAAAATTTGTAAATGAGGAATGTACCTTAATCTTGACGAAGAAAAAAAATAACTGTAACTGTACAGTTAACCAAAAAAAAACGCAAGTAATACTTCTACTGATAGTTAATTTACAAATGAGTACTCTTCATTTTTTCACAGTTATATTGACTCATCAGCTGTTTAAAATAACAGTTAAATATCGAAATTTAAAATATATCAAAATTCCACAAACATTGTTAAGATAGTTGTGCTATCTTCTATTTACTAGACCTTAATTAATCTCTATTTATAATAAATATAAATTAACAGATTTAAGGGGGATTTAAAATCGATTGAAGGAGCTAAATGTACAAAACTTTTGAACCATTTTCTACTTAAATTTAAAAAAAAAAACATGGTCTCATATAAGCCATTATAATCTCTGAGAGCATTTCAAATATTAACATCACGGCGCAAAAAAAATTATCTTTTTTTGTTTAATTTTTAAACTATAGCAGGTAGATTATAAAAGAAATGGTAGAAAAGTAATAAAATATGTTGGACGAGTACTATTGTGCTACATAAACATTATTTATTGGAATATAAATCTTTTAACAATTGTTATGCATGCATATACACATATATATGTATATACATACGATTTTTACAGAGGATTAAGAATTTCTCCATAATTTATTTTTATTCCCTATTTTTATAATCTGTATATCAGTATACTGTAATACTGTACAACGTAATTTAGTATATTTTACATTGTATATACGTTGTTGCCGATATTTACGAAATGTTTTTCTTTTTTTTAACAGTTCCCTTATATAAAAGTTGTATTGATTTTTTAATATTTTATATACAATTTAGGTACATAAATATTCTTTTCGTCTAGCTAGAATTTTGTATCACGAAATATATATTTATTTATATATTTGCAATGAGGCTAGATAATTTATATATAAGAAAAAACTGTATAGAATCTATATTCTATAATCTACCTACTTTGATTTTTTTCTTGTTTTGTATTGAATAAATTATTCTTATAAACGAACTTTAAAAATATATAACTTTTGCGATATTGTGCAATTTATGTTGAGCATTTTTAAAAATTCATCTACAGTTTTTTTCTTAATTGATTATTTATTATTTATTAGATTGTTAAACTCTGAAATTGACTTTATTTTGTAGGTAGATAGGAAATCGGTATAAAAACCAGCATTCGGAATTTTTTTTCCAATTTTTCCTAGGAAATATTTTGCAAATACCGTTCGTTGAATATCAGAGAAAACTATGGGGATTTAAAAATGGAATATTTCAGAAAATTTATGTTTATCCTGATCCGATAGAATCACAAATCGTCGTATATGGTGATAGATCGTATATGGCGGTAAAAAAAAGTCGGTAATAAAACTATGGTTATGGGTTTCGTTACCAGTCGCTCCCATTTTAAACCTTCACCGATTCATATGCCCAAATAGCAATAGTAGTA
Source organism: Symmerus nobilis (assembly GCA_027564815.1). NCBI lineage: Eukaryota > Metazoa > Arthropoda > Insecta > Diptera > Mycetophilidae > Symmerus > Symmerus nobilis. The sequence goes on along the minus strand of JANTOP010035893.1, from coordinate 22,833 downwards.
ATATCAAAAGATAGGATCTCAACTGTCAGTATGTAGATAAGATATATTTTGTTATAGTATTATCCGAAGCAAGCTGAGGTCACTTAAAATTATTGTAAATTGCGTAATCAACTTATGATATTTCGAACGTGCGCTTAAAGTCAGCTTGAAGTACTTAAATAATCGTATACTAGGCTATTCAACAAATTCGTGGATCGGAAATGAAAAAACGGATTTTTAGTTTTAAAAATGACTTTATTTTTCAGTAGACATCTCCCTTAACTTCAATACACTTATTCCAATGATTCTCCAATTTATGGATCCCATTTCTGTAGTGATTTTCTGGAAGGTCTACAAAATACCCCTCTACGGCAGCTATTATCTGTTCGTTTGGTGTGGGAAGAGCCGGAGGGGCCAAATCTATCGAATAGCCTGGTTGTTGCGACAATTCGTACTTTAATTCACTGATTTTGTTTATAATGGGAAATGACTTTTTTCTATAACCGTGTCTCTTTTCACGAATTTTTGCATCAAATTGGTCCAAAAGGTTACTATAATCATATGAGTTTATTGGTTTACCAGTTTGGAGGTAATCCACGAACCAAATACCTTTTGCATCCCAAGAAACTGACGCTAACACCTTTTTGACCGATTTCTAGATGTACAGAAGAGCTGGGTTTACACCACTCCTTAGCCTCTTGTTTTGATTCAAGATCATAGTGGTACACCCAAGTCTCCATAGCCCATAGTCATGAAAGGACACACAAAATACTCTTTATCCTTTTTAAAACGCTTTAGATGTTGCTGACAAAGTCGAAATGGAATGTGTTTTAGTGCATTGTTAGCGAATGCGGCACCCATTGTTAAAGCCATCATAAATACGTATTTAATAAACTTTTATAGATTTGGATAACTGCAACATTTTTGCGTACTCTCATTATTAGCTGTAAAGATAATAAAGGCGTACTTTACATATCAGCTGTGAGATTTTGCTAATTATAATTATAATAGTAATTTTTGAGGGTGCCAAATATCAGCGAATTTGGCACCCTGCTAACTCCAACGCCATTGGAAAAACGAACCCCATAAGATGGTAGGGCTAAATTTCAAATGATCCAAATGAAGACTTCTCTGTGCGCTTCTAGTCGTTTTCCAATTAAGCCTCTGATCGATCCGAACTCCTTTTGGGTGATTTTGCCTTACTAAATATCCGCGACCATTACCCGAATAAACAAGGCAGTGGCGTGCAGTCTAATGCGCAAAAAGCGCAGAGCAAATCCTCTCTAATTCCTCCGGATAACTCTTGTATCATTCAAATCATACTTTAAATAATTCTACTTCGAAATTTATAAAATAATCCAATAAATAATAATTTTCTGACTTGTCCTAACATTACCAAATTTTCTCTTACAATTTCCGAGTTCTTCCAGAGTTTTACCGAAGTTTTAATATGGATAGAAATTTGCAGTATAATTTGTTAGGTGTCTAACTGACGAGTTATTCAGTTCTGTAGAATTTTGTCACTAGTTTCTAGCTGTGGACTGGAGATCTATCCGCAGAATAAATGTCTTTTGTTGAAACAGTCAAAAGCAATAAAAAAATCTGTAGAAAAGATAGGAATTTAGAGGCATTTTCCTGAAATTTTTCCAATTTGTCTTCCCGCACCTTACCAAAATTCATCAGATACTTCCCCTACTTTCAATTAAGTCGACTTTTTCCGATTTTTATCGATATTTTCGCAAGTTTTCCCGATTTTCCAACATTTTCCAGGGACTGTTAGATTTTTCCCGAGTTTAGTAAATTTATTCCGAATTTTATCTCGCGTTTTCACGAATTTTTCCGACTGTTTAAACTTTCTTTTTAAATAATCTTTCTGTTTCATGAATATTTCCTGCATTTAACTGAATTCTCTAAATATTGTCCAATTAATTCCTATTGTCTGAACATGTTCTTGCCTTGCGTCCCGATACTGATTGAATTGTCTGAATTTTCCAGAGATTTATAAACTTTACCTGAACGTTTTTGCTTTATCCCAGTTTTTTTCGGACTGCTACGACTTTCAAAATTTTACACGCATTTTTCATAAATTTATCCAGTTTTGGCATACGTTTTCTTAACTTTAAGAACTTTATTATGAACGGACTTTAAATCGTATATCAAAGGAGGTTGGAAAAGGGCGGGATCCTGAACAGAGGTGAGGAAATCAAGATGCATCCAGATATACAAAAGCCATTTTATTGCAGCCGGGTTTTACAAAGCAATTGGCAGAGTCATCTGCGCGTAGAGTCAAGCAGTTAAGATATGTTACGATATAAAGTAATTCTCTTAAGTAATTCACTTCCTCAGCCGTTATCCACAGAAAACCCATGATTTTTAGGTACACTTTTCTAGAAAACCGCTGATCCGTTTTCTCTGAAATTTTGCACATATGTTCGTACCTCCAAAATAAGCATTCATGGTTGAGGAATTAAAAAAATATTTATTGGATTCAGAAAAATGATATGAAAGAGGAAGATGAATAATTTTTGAGTTTCTAACATTTTAAAAAATTCCCCACCCAACATATGGAAATATGTGGCACTTTTTACGGATCAATCTGATTATTCCATATTTGGATACGTTTTCAAAATTTTTCAATTTTCAATTTTCCAGATAATCATGACCATTTTTAAAAAAGTGTCCTTTTTCATAGGGGCATTCTGTATCGATCTCCCTAAAATCAGAGGATGAATTTAATGGAAAAGTTTATTTCCACAATTTCTTCATTTGACCCTTAGATTTCTTTTCACGTACCCAGATTTGCCAGTTTCCATATTTGCCAGTTTCTCGGAAATGTAAATTTTCGACAAGAAGAAATTTTTTGTTTAATTAAAATAGATTAGAAATTTTTTGAAAAAAAAATTTTGCGTAGAAATTCTTACGAGAATTTCGGTCAAAAGTCGAAATTTAAGGGGATTTTAAACATGTAAGTTCGTAGGTGACCCCCTGATCTAAGGGTATTGATGAATCAAGTAAGTCATCCTCTATTTGAATTCATATATCTGGACATTTGTAATGTTAAATTTCCCGGAAAATTATAACAATTTCCCTGAGAACAGCCGATTTTGCTGCTGTTTTGTTTTTATATCGACCTACCCTAAAATCAGCTGTGGGATTTTGCTAAGTCGAGTCGTTGCCACTCGACAGAAAACTTCATACAAATGTTCTTGTTTGTTCTGTAATTCTCTCACTGAATCCTTAAATTTAATTTCCCATAATCACATTTTCCGAACCTTTAATAAAATATCGTAAACATTTGAAATTTATAAGTCCAATTAATATATTAGGGTGCGGAATCAATGGTTGGCCACTAAAAAATAGAATCAGTGGTTGGCCACCAAAATGTAATATTCAAATTTTAGTAAAATTATACATTTTACTGTATTTTTATTATTAATATATTTGAATATTAAATTTTGGTGGCCAACCACTGATGGTGGCCAACCATTGATTCCGCACCCTACTTATCCTTCTGTCAGATTAGGATGACAATTTTCTTAGTTTGGTCTTAGTACGGAATTTTACAAACGACATACCAAATTTTGTTAGGGTAATAAAATTCTGCACACCTCATAGAGATATTTACTGCACGCCTCTGAAACAAGGCTGCATTTAGATCAGTGGCGTGCAGGGTGATGCGCAGTAGGCGCAGAGCACGCCTAACTGAAATTATTTTATTTAATAATTTCGTCAATAGTCATCAAGTTTATCCAAAGCTTTTAATTAAAATATAATATTATTTTATTCATAAAAAGACCGATATCTCGATAGAAAAGAGATTTTAAAATGCCAAAAATGAAGTTCTAAGCTTTCTTTAAGCTTTTAGTGGGTTGATAAAGTTTTTAAAGAAAATTTCATATTTTATCTAAATTTAATGATTCAAATAAAAATTAGATTTTAAATTATATAAAATGATATTTTAAAATTAAGCTTTCAATAAGCTTTCGAAACTTCTTGAGCTTTTTTTGGGAAAATTTTACCTTTTATGAAGGGATCGTTATCTGTATAGAAATCTGCATAGATTTTTAAACGTAAAAAATTTACTTCGGAACTTAGAGCTTTCGTTAAACTTTTAATAGTTTGGATAAACTTTGTGCCAAAACTCCATATTTGATTTAAATTTAATGAATTGGAAAAAAATTCGATTCCAAATTATATAAAAATGCATTTTAATTTTAAGCTTTGAAAGAGCTTTGGAGATTTTTAAAGCTTTATTTTCGAAAATGGTGAAATTTTGTTAAAGGATCATAATTTGAATAGAAAATAGATTTTTAAACCTAAAGAATTAAGTTCGAAATTTAGAGCTTTCTTCGCGCTTTTGATAAGCTTTGCGCGTTTGGGTAAGCTTTCTGCGAAAATTCCATATTTCATTTAAATTTAATGAATCGGATAAAAAGTCGATTCTAAATTATATTAAAATTGCATTTTAATTGTAAGCTTTCAATGAGCTTACGAGATTTTTGGAGCTTTTTTTCCGAAATGTTGAATTTTGATATTTTTGTATTTCTTCTCAACTAATTTACAAACTTCTTGCGTCATTACATTCTTTTGGATCCGAAGAAAATAACCGGGAAATGCAGATCAAATGTCGAGATGTCCGATATTTAAATTTCTCGGCGCGAGCCTTTACCAATTACTGGTATTTCTTACATAAATTTCAATTTTTCGGAAATATTTAATTCTTGTATTTTTACCGAACTGTCAAAGCAACTTTTTGCGTTTTTACATTTTTTTCTGGCCTAGGAAAATGTAGAATTCTGCACACCTTATGGAGATATTGACCGCACTCCACTGATTTAGATGTGCTTATAAATAATATTTCATGTGTTGGGCCAATGGGTCAAGAACGACATTTATAACCGAAAACACGAGGTTGCATTACGTCTTACATGTGTCCATAAAAGGTACTAGAAATGTGTCCACAATGGGTCACCAACAACGATGAATCTAACAATGTGTCATTGCTGGATATGTGTTTTCACAGACTCGAGCTAAGTTGGGGATCCCTACTGACCCATTTCAGACACATAGCAGCCTCTTAGTTGGTTGGGTGACCATTATGGTGCATGCGAGTTAAAAAGCCACTGCGTGAACAATCCCTAACTGTGCAGCTGATTCTTGCTCTCAAGACTTGCAGTCCTGAATACTATCCGTCCTAAGGGGAGGTAAAAGTGTTTGGAAATAAAACAACAGAAACTGTAGGGTTTTTGGGTTTCATTTTATTCGATTAATTAAAAATAAACAAATAAATTTAAAAACAAACATTTTATTATGTAAATATTTTAAATCTGTAGTTTAACAGCCAAAACTATAAATACGGCAACAACGTTCATTAATGACGTTCCACTTTTAAGCGCCATATACTAACACCATTACCCGCCGTTAAAAAAAAAACGGGTAAATCACCAACACCAATTCAAATCCAACCGAAGAGAGCCAGTCAATATCGTGGAATGACTCGGTGTGTGTAATGATTTTCCACATAATTTTGTTAACCATTCTCCGGGCCCCATGCAAAATCGTTCCACTTTACGGATCATTCTACAGTAGTGTGTGTTTGAATTGGTAGATTGTTTGAATTGGCACTCAACAAATCTCTTGTAAATGTGTGTTGTACGGTTGTACATAACGAAAAAAAAAACGGTTTAGGAGAAACAAGAAAATCGAGGAAAAAAAACCTCTGAACAAGAAATTCTTCAAAATGGCTGATTTGTGTCGCGTACAAGTTTCGAAATGTTGAATATTTTTGCTGCGCGCTTACTATCGTGTATATTCTTTGGCCCATAAGCGAGTGTTAAGCCGTGTCGATTGTAAAAAAGAGCCTTGTTTCGTACGTGGAAAAAAGTGTTTTTTTTTCGGATTTTTCGTTCATAATTTCGAATCATTTTGGTTGCCAATCAAAATTTCAATTAATTTCGCATCATTTTCCGTTCTCGATTAATTATTTTTCGGTAGAAAGTCTCATATAACACACCCCGATTATCGGTAGAACGGAGGAAAAGAAGTGAAAAAGAAAAAAAAAACTAGTGAAATCTAATCTCTGTGTGATGAACCGATAACCAGTCCCACCCCGATGGTCTGGCCTTTTGTCGAGAAATATAAATTTATTTTCAAAATGAAATCAAATAAAAAATAGAAAATTCAAAATTCATAAAATTAGTTCATCGACACCAAATAGGAAAATTTGTCGAAGGAAAAACGGGAACGCGATTTGAATGGGATTTTCTGTTCCAATCGAAAAAACGTGTGAAAAAAATTGTTAAATTTCATTCAAAATGGACTTTCGTTCCGTATGATGAAATTGAAATGGTGAAAAACTAATCGAACGGAAATTTTATTATGAAGAAAAAAACCTCGTGATTTCTTTTGGGTTTTAAATTCAATAAAAATCGTGAAAAATTTAAAATTAATAAAAAAATCAGTGTGAAAATGAATATGAAACAGTGAGAAATCGTATATTTCTTTGTGATTCACCAAGGTTTTCTAATAAAAAATTATCTAGCAGCCCTGGTTGTTCCAGCAAAAGTAACAAGAAAAAAAGGTGTGCCACCGTTTTTTTTTATTCCGTTCTCCTTTCATTAAATTCTGAATTCTGTAGATTTTCTTTTTTATTTATTTTTTACTTACGTAATTACCTCTCCTGTCGTGCTACCCCGAACCCCTTTAACGGTTTAATTAATTAAAATCCCATTCGGAACTTTTAAATTTTAAACGATCGAAATTTCCAAGAATCGATTAACTTAAACCGTTTTTATTTTCTTTTTCGTTGGTTTTTTTCTGTCATTAAAATCATGGGTAAATAGAGAGAGCTCTATGGTAGGTAGTCCCCAGAAAAGAAATCATTTAATTTACAGTGGCGGTCAGCGAAATTATCGTCATATTTCATTTGGCTGTTATGTCAAAAATATTGTTTGAAATTTCTTTACCAATAATTTGTCTCTGAAATCGATGATAATTGTTTTAAATTTGAATAATTTCGAGTAGAAATCGATTGAATTTGATGGGAAAAATGATCAACGTGCATACCACGCCAGAGATTGATTGCCGACCGTTGTTTCTCAAGTGTTGCGGACGGGCGAATGTGTTGTTTTGTTTCTGTGTTATTTTTAAATTGAATTTTCTTTAATAAAAACAAATAAATTCTCTGTAAAGAGATGAAATTGTCTTATAATTTTGAGTAATGGGTCATTTCCCTCCAAAACAGCCTCAGAATATTACAAATTCAAAAATCCGTGTATTTGTCCGTTTTTGACATTTCCTGTTGTTTTTAAGTTCCTTTTGGAGGAAAATTAACACCAAGAAGCCGGATAAAGTCTGGGAAAAGTGTGGTAACTTCAGGAATGATCGAATAAAAATCCGCTAGCTGGAAATATCTGGAGAAAAGTCGCAAAGAAAAGCCAGGAAACCCAGTTTCGGGTTTAAATAAAGTAAAAATCCGTTAAAGCGGCGGAAAGACAAGGAAAGATCCTAGAAAATCGTAAAATTTCGGTAAAATTCGAGTAACGCAGAAAGAAACTGGACAACGTTCGAGGAAAATTATGAAATTGCTGGAAGAAGGTTCACGAAATGTCAATTAAAAATCATCCAACATTGTTGTTGATAAATTTTTTGTTTTGGTAGACTTCCAAAGATCCTCCCAGAAAACCTATTTCTTCCAAAGGAATAATGTCCGGAGATAATCTGAAACGAATCCTAAAGAACCAATCTATCCGATTCTGAATTCCTAACCGTTTCGAAGATACAGTTCAGCTTTTTTAGGTCGAAATTCATAGATTTTCATTGCTAATCGGGGTATTTTATATTTTTTCAAGGGGAGAGGGGGGGGGGGGATTTTGGGACTCTTTGATTTAAAGGAATATATAAAGAATCGACTGTTTAACCAAAACCACTTTTGTGTCGATTACATCCCCTCCTTTTATAGCCACCGATAATCGAAAAATTCGTCCCAAACATTTTACCGACTTTTTCCACGATTTGCCTTGGCTTCGGTCAATTTTTCGGTCTATTTTGCCCGACATTTCTGTTTTTCCAGATTCTATTCTGTTTTTTTTTTGCAAGATTTTTTCTGATTTTATCAAATGTTTCTAGTTTTTTCCGGTTTTTACCTGATTTTCTTTTAACGTATCGTTTTATTAAGACATTTATCTACTTTCAGGACTTTTACTGAGTTTTCCGATCGTTTTTCGAATTTTTTTAGTCGTTTGGTTATTTTTGTTTTTAAATCTTGGTTGCCCAGGACCACCATCAATCGTAGATAGTGGCGCTGGAATGGTCTGAAGCTCGCCTTATACCGCCAGCAGCTAACGTAGAGTGCTAAACATAACAATATCAAGTTGCTTGGTACACCGTCATTCAGTTGAGGTAGACTACACAATGGGTTATAACAGACCCGACTGATGCAAGACTGTCAGTTGTGATACAAAACATAGAATTTAAAAACTAAATTGCAATCCGGGCTTCATCCAGAAACTCGACCAGCTGATGCAGGGTATCGGACTGCCTACTTTTTAAGGCATCAAGTAGATTTCCAAATTAACTTGCAATGCTATATTTACGCGCGAATAGAGGAGAACCTGGTGCACGAGAAAAGCAAGTGTTCATTGTCCTCAGTGACACTACATGACTCACAAAGAGGACTCCCTTCAGCCTTGATTTTGTAAAGATAGTGCTTGTTGTACGAATGGTTAGTGTAAAGACGATTAATCGTTTTTATTTGCCTAGGTCTCCAAGCTGAGTTGGAGAACCAAGGGGTCGAGGCTACATTGGGAAAAATTTTACTAAAAAAGTATCCAGTTTTCCTGTACAACTTCTCGAATTCCTCTTTCATTGGCAATGATACCACTAAGCCCTGGGACCCAGATGATTCTAACTTCGCAGTTAGAGGACGTCACTAAATCATTTATTTTTTTCATGTACAGATTGCACGAATTATTGGCTATGGCCAAGCAGCCGCTCAGGCTGTCAGTCAAGATAGCAAATTTGCATAGATTGCGTTCTAGAGCCCATTTGATTGCAATACAAATTGCCGCTAGTTCGGCACTGAAGGAGGACATCCTTCGCATAACACGTTCTGCCTTTTCGGGCAGGTCTGGCATAGATATGTCACGCATGCCATGCTACACATTGAAGAAGATACAGAGGCATCCGTAGCAAGGATGTGAAAGCCATCAGCGATTTGTCTTTCAACAACGTTTTCATACAAAGTTGACACTACTTTACGTGTAGCAGACGTTTTGTTGTGGCCAGAAGATCCAAAAAATTTGATGTCGACTGTCATGTTCTTTGGCACCTATGTTTTACGATAAATGGATATGTTCTGGAGTATATGACTGAATTTCTGGAGAGCTACATCGTAGCAAGTTCGGATAGATCCAGTTAGAGATAGATTTCTTTTAATTGGGGTGTTGAGATAGAAAATTTTACATAATTCCCTCCCAGTAAGATAGAGAGCTCTATACCACGGTGAGGAGGCACTTTCTTAGTGCCACATTTTGGACGGTTCCAATTCTATGAGTGGCAGCTTTTGACGCATTCAGGGTTAAAGACTTAGCATATTCGAGTTTAGATCTGAATAAAGCTTTATACAGATTCAGAGCAAGGTTTGGATGCAGACCTCCATGCGGAAAACAGAGCATTTTAAACGGAGATAATCTGAAACGAATCCTAAAGAACCAATCTATCCCTGGTTGTAAGATGAATCCTGAATTCTTAACCGTTTCGAAGATACAGCTCAGATTTTTTTAGGTCGAATTTCATGGATTTTCATGTCTAGTAGGGGGATTTTATATTTTTTCAGGATTCAGAAAATGCATCTTTCCACGATTTGTCCTGGCTTTCAGTTGATTTTTCGGACTGTTTTGCCCGACATTTTTGAATTTATTGTGGTTTTTAAGACTTTTTCCAATTTTTTTAAATTTTAACAAAAATTTCAAGCTTTTTTTTCCGGTTTTTACCAGTTTTTACTTGATTTTTTTAACGTTTCCCATTTTTCAGACATTTATCGACTTTTCCGGACTTTTACTGAGTTTTCTGTTCGTTTTTTCGAATTTTTTAGTCGTTTTGTTGATTTCCCAAATATTCCGGACGTTCCCCGACTTAATTCTCCCCACCTGAATCTGGGAACTCACATTTCCTGGCTACCAGATTTTTCCCGAGTTATTTCGACTTAAAAATGTCGATTCGGAAATAATTCTATGAATCTAAATGTTCCAATTTGATTTTGATCATGTTAAGGCGCATCCCTCGTATCCGGAGTGCAGTTATTTCGAAATTTAATAGTACGCGACTTCAAAGTCGGGGAAAGTCGTGGTGAATTTTGTGAAATTTGATCGTATTCGGAAAATAGTTGTTCGGGAAACATAATTTGATATACAGATGGTTCTAATACGGATGGATAAATTTTTTCCCGTAAGATGGAAGCGCTGTAGTACGTTAAGTATTTTATTATGCAAAAAAAAAGGCAGAATCTGTCAACACAATATTTCGCTATTTTTACAATTAACAAAATTGTTGAACCTTTGAATTTGCCTTAAATTGTGTAGCGAAGGAGAGTTCGTATTCCGACTCGTTAAAAAGGTTAGAAAAGGCTTATGTTGATTCAGTTTTATCGAAAACACGGATTTACGGGTAGTACAAAGCGTTCTAGTAGGGGGGGGGGGCGAGAGGTATTTGAACAGATGCCTCAGTCTGAACAACTTAAAACCAAGGCTATGGCAATACTGGATGCAACGTTCTCCTTGAAATTTTGACAGTTCGTCAGTTTGATATTCCGCGGCACGAAACAATCATGTTTTCGCTTGAGGAGTGTTTCGAAATATTGAAAACTTGTCTTCAAAGTCAGTGTTATGTAGCCGAAACCGTGTGAATTTTGAAAAGAAATATGGGTCGTGTAAGAGGAACCGCTGTAGAAAAATTTGTGAAGAAAGTTCGTTAGACAGGCTTGCTATTGGATGGATAACAGAATTGGTCCACGAGCTCGGATAGTTCGTATGCCCGAGAATATTGAGGCTGTGGACCGTAGTGTGGGACAGAATCCATCCACCTCAACTCGACACCGATCGCCACAACTGGCCGTTAGTCGCACCAGCCTGAGGACAATACTGCACGAAGACCTCGGATTATTCGCCTACAAGGTTCAGATGGCTCAGGATTTGAAAGCAAGTGACCATCCACTTCGATAAAAATTCGCTGTGTGGGCCGTGAACCAGATCAATAATGACTCGCGGGCTATCGAAACAAGCAGTACTGCCGGATATGGGGTTCGGAACAGCCACATATAATCCAAGAGAGGCCTATGCATCCACCAAGAGTTACAGTTTGGTGTGGATTTTGGAGTGGTGGCCCATTTTTATTTGAAAATGTAGCTGGAAACGCCGTTACCGTCAATGGCGACCGTTACAGAGACCATACGAATATCGACTAACTTTTTATGGCCTCAAATCGACACTATGAATGTCGACGACCTTTGGTTCCAACAAGATGGCGCCACATGCCATACAAACCAACTAATCATACAATTATAATCAGCCGTTTTGGAGATGTAAATTGGCCTGCGCGGAACTGCGAATGGACGCTGTCAAAGATCGATGTTATGCGAATAATCCAGAGACAATTCCAGCTTTAAAACGTAACATTGCGACTGTTATTGGCGAGATAGACGGCGAAATCAACGAAAAAGTGCCACAAAATTAGACTAACAGGATGGCTTACTGTAGGGCAAGCAGAGGGAGCTACATGAACGAAGTGGTTTTTCATTTCATTCCGTATATACGGAATTAGCATTAGCGGACACAAATCTGGAAACTTTCCTATTTTTCTTTTTCTATATTTTTTGCCAAAAATTTTAACAGTAGAATTTTATAAACAAATTTTTAAATATCGGCCTTTTCCCAAATTACCACAAAATGTAGATTTATCAAAGCTGGCTTACTGTTTGGGAAAATTTAGAAAATTCCCTCGTCGTATCTGCGTGTTGTATGACAAAAATCTTAGGAAACCTTAGTATATAACAAGCAGGGCGTGAGGTAACTTGATTTATTGAGCGACTTCAGTTTATTGTGACCGATATTTACTTTATTTTGACTCCACGAGAACGTGTAGATTCATCAATTGAAAAGTAAGGAGGGGGGGAGGGGTGCTTTTATTATAGTCTTCAGTCAAATGAATTTGATAGTTTTCCGCTCCTTTCCAACCTCCTTCGCATAATATACGATTTCAAGTTCGTTCGTAAAACATTAAAGTCCACAAGACCCCGGCTAGATTGGATAAATTTAGGAAAAAATGCGCGTAATATTTAGGAACTCGTAGAAAGTCGATAAAAGCTGTGGTAGGGCAGAAAAGTACAGGTTTACGAGATAAAGGCGCTATTTTGAAAACCTACCATAGATTGAAGAAGGGGCCAGTTACAGAACAGCAAGATAGACCACAAATGGGAGGTACAAATAACGAAGCCAAATTTCAATTACAGGAATTATAGAATAATTTCTTCATTAGGATTAACAGGCGACTGACACGAATTTGCGAGAAATTTCAATTACTGACAAGGAAAGGGAAATTTCAAAATTAATTTATCAAGTTGTTTCTCTTCCTGGTTAAGTATCTCCCATTCTCGTTGGAGAGAATAATTCAGAGAGTCCAAATTGCTATGTTTCGTAGCACACGCCTTGGCCTCCAAAATACTATACAATGGATTCAGATCCAGAGTATTGGCAGGCCAGAAGTTACGATCGATACATTTTGGTACCTGGTTTTTCACCCAATCTATGCTCAGTCCTGCTGGAAGGCCAATGCTTCTGAACTGAATTGTTTACGTGTCCCCGGTAACAGAATAAGTTTTAACACTTTCTCGCTGGGTGAATCGTTTGATAGTTCGGTACAAAACAAAGGTCTGTTAAATTCATATGCGGAAAAGCTCGGCGAAATTCGATGTTTGTTTGCCTGCGAGCGTGCTGTCATAAATGACAGTGAGTTGAACATATACCAGCACATCAATGGCGCCACCTGGTATATAATCGTGTTAGGGAGGATCAGGTATGGCCTGATCCGTTCCGTTATTCTCTTATACTCATTTATTCGTCACCCAAAATTATTGACATTTCGGGCAGATGTATTTTGTGTGTGAGAGTTCAACGCACACCACGTCTTTGCACTTGTCACAATTGAATCGAGTTTTACGTTGGATTATTACGGCATGTTGCGCACAACGTAGGTTGAAGCTACGTGCGTATAGCTCGGGTGTTGATGTACGGCTGTTTGACAATCTTCTTCTCCGGTCGAAGATCATCATGGACCAGCAACATGGAACATCCAAACCAGCACTATCTAACATGTCTAACGGTCAACGATTTGTCGACCGATTGCATGTATAGCCAGTGACCATTTTGGTACATCGTGTCCACAATCACCTTGAATTCATTATAATCTAATATTTGAGTGAGTGTCTTGGCTGTATTCACTTCACATTCATATTGTTCGGTGGAAATCAACACCACAGGCCATGTGATAACAAAATGGGATTTTTTTGTGTCGTAGAAGCCAAACACAGTACTGAATAGTGTTCGTTTCGGGTCCAACATTTCAGGTGGAATGAAAGCTTTGTTCATGCGGACCGTGCCCACCAATCGTGGGCGGTGTTCGGAAAAGTGAAGCACATTCTTAAAGAGATTTTTCCGATGTGTCGACCAGTGTGTACTGCCAGTACTGTGTGTACCGTATAACATCAACAACACTAAGTGCCCAAAAACTAAGTTGCACAAAGAGCGACGGAACGATCGATGCTGAATATCTTATTAATGGATCATGGAACCAATGAATGGGTCCGTCAGCAATCGAAGATTACCGATAATCATTCGATTCAGAACGTAATGGAATGGCGGCCTAGAGAAGGTCGGTAGCCCTCCAACAAGATGAATAGACGACATAAAAAGGTTGAAATATATCTGGAAGGAGTATGCACAGGACAGACATAAATGGAAGAGCTTGGGGTTGGACTATGTTCAACAGTGGACTTCAGCAAGCTGATAAGATGGCCTTGTAATTAAGATGTTTGTTTTTATAAGTCATTGGTTCAAGTTGTCGTAATCAAAACTCAAGTTAGTCCCCTAACAGAAATAATGAATGATTCAAATTCCTGATCTAATGTACAAGTACTCGTAAGTACTTAAATTTCCTGCAGATTGGCAGATATTATTTTACATTTACCGCAGGATAATGATTGATTTTCCTCTGATTGCAAAATAACGAAAGTTGTTTTATATAAATTATATTTTAATTCGTCACAAATGGAAATCAGTTGTTGTTGTTAAAATTGAACGAGAGAAAAAAAAAGAAATAAAGGTCAACCTTAAAATAGATTTTAAAAGCCGTTTTTTTTCTATACACATGCTCGTATGTAATGGACGTGAACAGACGTCGTTGATTCGACACATTTTTTGTGGCGTTTTGAAAAAAGTCATAGTACAAAAGTACAGAAAAAACCGTTTGAAAATTTCAGATTAAACAAATTACTTTCAATATTTTTCATTTTACTTCTCTTCGTTTATTATTAAATTGTATTAATAATTTCCAATTTTCCACTTTACATTTTGTCGTTCATTGCACAATTCTTCAATTGCCTCCTTAATCAATTCAATTAGAGAAGAGATTCTTGTCTATCTGCCCACAATTATTGGGAAAGAGGGAACAAAAAACGAGAGGAAAATAAGTTGTATTCTAATCCATCATCCATCCAAATTCATAATTGCTTTTAACGATCATCATTTCGTCCTTTATTCCTCGAGAGATCATTAGTCTATTGCCCCCTCGATGTATCCCCGGTTTAAAAAAAAACACCATGGAATGGCGACCTCGAGAAAGTCGTAGAAGTGTCGGTAGGCCTTCTACCCGGTGGGGAAGGTTAATGTTCAGCAGAGGACTTTGATAGGCTGAAAAAATGATTACCTACAATAAGCAACATTCTATCGGTTTTCAAGATTTTCCAGAGGCCTGGAATATCATTTGGGACGATTACTATAAATACGCCGACGGATTTTTTGAGACACTTCAACAGAATAATGTAGAAAGCATTGACATTGCTAAGGGACTTCATGGAGATTCCGGACAATTGATGGCAACTTGAATTTTTTATTGAAGCTTAATGGTATCTTCAGTAGACCTAATATAACGCATGGGACCATTCAGGGAGAAGCAAGGCGATTCATCTGATAGGAGTCCACAAGTAGGAGACCTCCAGTATCTACTGAACGCACCAGTCCACATCTTTCGTACAAAAAAATAAGACAAGATGACATGTAATCGTCATGAAAATGTCAAATGTGGCAAACAAAAAGAAAGAAGAAAAGTGCAAAAGCAAGCATGAGAAAGAAAAAGCCGATTGGAAAAGAAACAGTCATGGCGAAAGGAAAAGGGTGTCCCAAAATTAACGCAAGATTTGAATTAAGTAGAAAACACAGTTTTTACTCTATAGATTGTTATTTTTTTATTGAATCATAAAGTACATAGGATAGGGTTATGTATAGAATAACACATCGGGCAAATGGCCTCCACGGCTTTGCTGACACATAAGCACGCTGTCCAAATTTTCCATGACCATTCTCCATAAATGTGGCTTAATTTCGTTGATGCAGCGTTTAATTTCCTCCTGTAAGGCACGGGTGGTTGTGGGCTTGTTGACATAGACCTTTGACTTTAAATGACCCCATAAAAAGAAATCTTATGGTGTTAAATCACACGATCAAGGGCGCCAATTCTGATACCCGAAACGAGAGAGTAGACGATCAGAAAATGTCTCATGCAGTAATTGAATTGTTTCACGGGCTGAATGGCATGTGTCATGTGTCTTGTTGAAACCACATATTAGCCACATCAATATCATTCAATTTCGGCAGAAATAACTGTTTTCATGTCGCGATATCGAGCACCAGTAACAGCCCAATTTGTATGTAACCAATTTTTGAGGTATTGTTCAATAATGAAAACACGTTGTTGTATCGTGTAACGCTCCATTTTTACTAACCCTAAACTCTCAGCTATCAAATTGTTTTGTGTAGGGTTGCCAACAAATCAACTGCACAAATGGCAGCAAATTCAAATCTTGCGTTTATTTTGAGACATGCTTTACAACTGGAAAGACCAGGGATTCATAATTCTAAATTTGGTGCTATTCCAAGGTAATTCGTAACATCAAGCCCAATTTATGGATTGGAATCATGTTCCGTCTGGATGGAAAAATACCAGTTCAAATGGCTTATTAAACAGACCGATATGGAAAGAAACCGTCAGAGATTAAGATCATCTGCACAAAGTGGGGATATGAAATTAGGTTAATAATATCAGGAGGTTATTCAGAATTGAAATCAATAACTTTCCACTATTTGACTATCTATAATTAAAAAAAAAAGCGGAATTAATCGGAAGCGAACTGTCATTGGCTTGCCGAAGCTACGGAAGCTTGGAACGCATAAATTATATCTAGTACAGCAGTATTTTCTTCTCAATTTCTCGGATAACGGCAACAAACCCTCAATTATAATTTATTCTGATGGATGAACGGCTCAAAATAGACTTAGGTTTCATTCAAATACCTTACAACTGCTACAAAAATACTCAATCCAGATCATGCAGGGCTCATACAGGGTGGGCCATTTAAAAGTTTGTTTTTAAAATCGCTATTTTGGAAGAAAAAATTTTTTATTGTGAAGCTTGAAGCCTCCGATTAAAGAAATAAAAACAATTTCATTCATGTAGCTCCCTCTGCTAGCCCTACAGTAAGCCATTCTGTTAGTCCAGTTTCGAAGCACTTTTTCGATGATTTCGCCGCCTATCTCGCCAATAACAGTCGCAATGTTACGTTTTAAGGCTGAAATTGTATCTGGATTATTCGCATAACATTGATCTTTGACGGCACCCCACAGAAAAAAGTGAAATGGCAGCTCTGCGCAGACCAGTTCGCATCTCCAAAACGGCTGATTATTCGGTTGTCCGCAATTTGACGCGCAAGTGATCGATTGTCAGTCGGTTTGTATGGCATGTGGCTCCATCATGTTGGAATCAAAGGTTGTCCACATTTGAGGCCATAAAAAGTTGGTCAACATGTCACTGTAACGGTCGCCATTGACGGTAACGACTTTTCCAGCATTATTTTCAAAGAAAAATGGGCCAATTGGGAAAACGGTAAATGGAACAAACTGTTTCTCTTGATGGATGCATTGGCCTCTCTTGGAATACATGTGGCTGTTCTGAACCCCAAATCCGGCAGTACTGCTTGTTTGCATAGCCCCCGAGATGGAATTGCGCTTCGTCTGAAAAGACAATTTTTCGACCAAAATCATAGTCATTATTAAGCTGGTCCATGGCCCACTCAGCGAACTGATATCGAAGCAGATGGTCATTTGCTTTCAACTCCTCAGTCATCTCAACTTTGTAGGCGAATAATTCGAGGTCTTTGTGCAGTTATCTCCTCAGGCTGGTGCGACTAATGGCCAGTTGCTGGGATCGGTTTCGAGTTGAGGTCGATGGATTCTGTCCCACACTACGGGCCACAATATTCTATCGATTTGACGTGCGATATCTGCCGTTAGGCTTTACCACACGGCCACTAGATGTTGCGGGGGCGATGCCAAAATGTAGGTTTGGCACCCTAGCTTGAACCCGTAGGCAACCGCAGTCACCACGTGCTCCCTGTTGAAAGCAGGGACTGCTACGGAATGGACACTACATGGACCCTCAAGGGTACCCTCGGGATTAACCCCCCCTGTACGTAAACATCCCCAACAGACACCTTACACAGGTCACCATACTAACTCTCTCAGCCGTCCTCTATTGATCTGCTCCCTCCCTTACAGGGCAAGGGGGGACAGCTCATCTTCTAATCGGTAGGTTTTCACCCTACGTGATTATGCGGTTTCTTGCATACTGCCAGGGCACTGCTTCGATCTCACCGAGTGCGAGCCCGGAAGACAACTCTCTTGTAACGGGCAGCTCTCGATTAAGTATCCGGCAGTACCGCACTTCTTACAAAGCCTATTCGACTGGGTGCAGTTTCGTATTACATTACCATAGCCAATACATCCCCACCATCTCGTGACGTTGTCGCATTCCTTTATATTCAAGCAAAGCCAATTTATGAACAACCGCTGTTGTTCCACAAGACGTTACCATACTTTCTCGACACACTCGATGATAATGTTCGCATTCTCACTGTTCGTTTGGCGACTTCGGGATAGTATACTGCTTCCTTCAAACTCCTCAGTATAACTTTTGCTCGGAGGTTTTTCTCATAGAGTTGTGTCATCAGTTCGTCGTCGGTCAGCTCGTTTGGGAAGTCGTAGATAATGACGCGCGGTTTTGGGCGTTTCGGCTCACTCAATACCAAACCTGCCTTCGCAAAGTCAACCTTCTTCAGTTTACGTAAGTCGCTTGAACTGCAGACTTCAACGGTAACACCTTCTCTGAGCTTACGGACGGAACGCACACACACGTCATTCAGTTTCCGACCTGCTACCAAGACGATTTCCTTAACCTCGTCCGGGTTCACGCTGGCGTTTAGTTTTGATGTTTTGGATAGTGTTTATTGGTTTTGGGTAGTGAGATTGATTTGACTTGGACTACGGGCCACAGCCTCAATATGAATTGAGCTCGGGGACCACTTATGTTATCCAATAGCAAGCCTGTCTTACGAACTTTCTTCACGAATTTCACTACAACGGTTCCACTTGGCGCTCTTTTACGACCCATATTTCTATTAAAAATTCGCACGGTTCCGGCTACATAACACTGACTTCGAAAATAAGTTTTCAATATTGCGAAACGCTCCTCAACCGAGAATATGATTGTTTCGTGCCGCGGAATATCAGACCATGATTTAAAAATAAAGCAGTAAATGGACCCACCCTCTAGCTATGCCACCGCGTAAATCGAACGAAAATACCATAAAGGTTAAGTTGGAAAGAGGTATGAGGCAAGGTGATACAATATCTCCCAAGCTTTTCACCCTAACGGTAGAACACATGTTTAAAAACTTGGATTGGAGTGATAGAAACCTAAACATCAACGAAGACAAACTGAACCATCTGCGATTTGCTGACGGCAGTGCGTCAATTAATTTTTAAATATACGCGGGGCGATAAAATGCAATAGAAGCAAAATATCTTGAAGGTTATTGTCTTATTTATTCAAAATAATCTCCTCTTGCTTCAATATACTTGTTAAAGTGATTCAAATGTATGATCCAGCTCATTTTGTGGTATTGCGTCTAAAGCCCGTGTTGAAGCTGGTTGGATGGTCGGAGTGTTTGCGAACAAGAATCCTTTCAGGTTTACTTTGAACTTTGGGAAGTTTCACGGATCCAAATCCGGTGATCAGATCCACACAGACTTGATTTCGAGCCAAAAATTGACGAACAATGATTGAATTGTGAGATGGCGCGTTATCGTGCAAAAGCAACAAACTCTTTGGATTTCGATACTCGGGTCGGATACGATGGATTCTGGCCATCAAACGCTTCAAAACTTTTAGATATTATTTGGCAGTAACTGTTTGACCAGATGAAATGATTTCTTTATGGATAATACCTTTGCTATCAAGGATTGTGATGAGCATTGTCTAAAATTTTGAAATCGCATCGACTCGACTTAGCAAACTCCCACTGCAGAAATTCTTTCATCATTTTCAGTGAAGTATTCCGGTTATTTGCAATAAAATCACTTAAGCAATCATTGCCCTACATTTGCTGCATAAACCGAAATGTTTCCTATGCGTTTTTACCAAGTTTTGCATGGAATTTGATTACTGTGCTCTTTGTTCTATTATAAAATTTCAACATCGATTAAATACACGTTTACGTAGAAATGACATATCTTTGTCATTTGTCAACCGATTTGCATTAACTTGAATGCGTTTACAATGTTTAACAAATGGCGTCACCGATTGCTGTAATATGGTGCCAGTCTTAAAAATTAATTGTCGCACTTTGTATATAAAATGTTGGACGAGGACATTGCGATGGTCCGTGAACTGAATGAAGCCCAATCGCATTCGACATAAGTGAATCTGTCTTAAAATGAACATCACAAGAGACGTCTCAATTATTGAGCTCATCTTGTCTTTTTATTCCTCGCGGGAACATAAGGCATCAACAAATCTCCGCCATCTTAGTCTGTTCTGGGCCAAAGCCTTCACTTCGTTCCACTCCTTCCCTTCTGTTCTGGCTTCTTCGACAACTGTTATTGAGCTAGTTGACAATTATTGAGCTAGTTGCTAGTTATAAATATCTGGTGGCATAAATTGGTAATGTGAAAAGCCAAACAGAAGTATGAGATTCCGAAACGTATTTATTGCAAGATGGCGACCTTCTATAATCAGATTTTTCTTGTTTTTGGAATAGAATGAAATACCCCAAACCGTTCCGTTGAATGATTTGTTTCCATGCGATACTTCTTCCATCGAGAACGAACTAAATTCTGTATTTTTGGCAAGATAATTATTTAAAATAATCTTACAACATTTTTACCATCCCTGATCCCGTTTTTATATAATAAAAATCTCTTAACTGGCAACCGCCATTAAATATAACTTTTTTTTTTCCTTATTTTCTTTAGTTTTTTTTTTTTTATTCAAACTGAATATAAATGGCGAGTGTGTATTGAATGGGCAAACTTGTATATTTTATGTGGAAATAACGAGTTTTTCTTCTCTACGGATATTGAGTTCACTGGTGTGCGAGTATGAAGAAATAATATAAAGTGAAATTCCAAACAGAGAAGCGAAAAAAAAAATTAATTGCGACGTGGAAGTTTTTTTTTTTTTTTGGATTTTATCGAACAAAAGAAAAGTGGTTGTTTTTCAGGGTTTTCACATTTCGGGAACTGAATGTCGAACTTTTTCTTTTTTTTTTCATAAGATGAATGAACCAAATTGAAAATTGTGTAAGTTTTCTTTTCAATTCCCTTCAACGTATTTTTCTGATGTGATTTTCTCTGTTTTCTAGAAAATGGATGACGTTACGTGACGATTGAGAAATGAAAATGGTCAATGATTGATTGAGAACTGAAATATTCCGGAAGAAAAATTTGAATAGGGTGTATGGGGGTGGTAAAGGTGTGAAAGTAGTGAAATCTTTCTATAAACGGGTCGTTTAAGGTGTGTCAATGAAGTAGAATAAAAAAAAATCAATTGAAAACAATAATAAAAATAGAAAAACAAAGGGAATGGCCATTAGAGCCATTAAAGCTTAATTATACCGTTATTTTATTACTTCTAACCGCCCCCTCTTCAAAAACCACTATCTTACTATCTATCTTACTCATGAATTGTTGTTGCGTTCTTTACTATAGCCGCCTGTGCATTACGTAATATCAATTTAATATTATAGCGGCACATTATCTATCGGCAATTGAATTGTTCAGTTTGAAATAATTATCGGGTTAAATTATTTAACAGAATTGAATTTTGCAGGAAATACTTACTACTACCTTTCGCACACGATTTCCATCTAAATCTTGAATACAGTTCGCTGAATCCGGTAGTTAACTGTAAGGAGCATGTTTCGGGAGAATGGCAGAATTATTCGGACGAAAATTTTCTTTCAAAGAATGATTCTCTTCTCTCTACGGCAGACCGATATAAAGGGTTTAATTTAAATTTATTTTATTATTCGAGAGGACAATACATGGCATTGGCATTTGAAAATGCAAACGGGAATATGGCCACCGCGGCTATTCTTGGCGAAGCGCATTTTGAACGTCCAATTTGAGGCTACATTTTCGATCACTGCTGGCCTCCAAGGCGTCAATTGTTGCTGGTTAATCAGCATAATCCAGGTCCTTCATGTAACCCCACAAGAAATAATCGAGAGGTGTTAAATCGCATGACCTGGAAGACCAATTGATGGGTCAATTTCTCGAAATCAACTTATCGTCAAATTTTGATTACAATATGTCGATGGTTGCGGTTATGAGTTAAGCAAAACGCTTGGAGAAAAAATTCGTACCAATGTTGAAGACATTAATTCAACGGCAAAAATTCAGAAAATCCTTATGAAGGATAAATCTGCTAGATTAGGCACATGTAAAAAGGATGATAGGACATTTACCCTGAATAAAGGTGACACCCTCGTGTATTTGACTGAGAAATATTTTCCGGGAAGTACAATTCTCAGCAATCAGCCAATCGCTGAATTTTCTATGGTACCAGTTAATCAATATGATTGGGATACAACCTGCGATATTGTAGACCTCAATAAACTGAAATGGGCTATTGAATCATTTGCCCCACATAAGGCTAGTGGTCCCGATGGTATTAAGGCTCATTATGCTTCAAAAATGGTTAATGAGATCCAGTATCGCACTGGGTTACATTCCACTAAGTTGGCGAAGAGTCAGGGTCTGCTTCATCCCAAAACCTAGGAAGGTATCCTACTCGGAAGCCAAATCTTTCTGACCAATTAGTCTAAATGCCCTAATTTATGCAATATAAGACATAGAGTTACTGGCTTATGGTTCATTGACTGTCAGGAAGTACGCGAACTTAAGGTTACAATGATTCTGGCAATTTTAGCTAGGATGAAAACTAACTCTAGAGTGACCGTGTAGAATCAAAAAATGATGACTGTGCACGTACAATGGACCATAGTGTCTAGGCACTAGGGGTTCTTAGCGTTCAGCGCTGAACTCCAACCCGAACTGATCTGATCTGTTGGTACGTAGCGTCATCCTGTTGAAACCACATCTCGTCCCGATCAATGTCAACTAATAGGAGTTTGAATAAGTTCGTGCGGTTTTTTTCCGAAATTTGAAGCTTTATTGACGAAAAATGGTTACA